>CM055272.1:79981099-80004551 GCA_029237695.1 Conchocele bisecta
TTGTACGCCAACCGTCCACATTATATATATGGGTATACTCCGAATACAATGTGCTAATCAATGCTGTGTTAATGTTTCAATTACAACATGAGGGGTAAATTGGACTTTTCTCAGTGTTAACGGGATAGCAATTCACATCGTCGCTGATATGCGTCAGTAATGTAGTTCGCCAGGCTCCTACTGTTGCTGTTTGTGATCAGATGTATTAGTTTATCTGGTATTAATATACTGTAAGAAGAACAGGGTCAGATGTACTTTATATAGATATTCAGTCACATGTATGATTCCACTACATTTGAAACGTTTGGTCCAAAGTACCGAGACCACCAAATGCAGCTTAACTGTAAACCAGACGCGTTTGATGCGCCATATTTCGTCAAAATGCTTTACATAATAAGGACAATATGAAATAATACGTACTTTGAATCGGAGGCGCTTCTGGAAGTTTCAGTAATTGTTGTTCTTGGTGTAACCACGTGATCATGCACAGTGAGGGTACATGAGCAGATAGTACGGGGGTAGCTAGACATGCCTCCGATATGCGCATATCTACGAGAGAGGTGTTGTAGCGAGGTAGCTACAGTGGGGTCAGCGTGTAAGTGCACACACAAATGAACACGGCAGGTTGGAACCAACCTGTCGTGTTCGTTCGTGTGTGCACTTACACGCTGATCCCACTGTAATTATCTTGCTAAGAACTCTTTGAGGGAGAAAGTATCAATTTAAGGATAAATTTATTATGTCTTAGTATACTGTATATATTACATTATCCAATATGGCTGTGATAATGTAATGTAATAAATTCAGTATAATAATGTTGCATACTTTTAAATATATGCAGTCGTTAGTTCTATATGAAGTAATCCATTTCGGGAAAAATAAAGTATTACTACCTTAAAGTACACATGCTAGATAAGTATGCTCAGCAATTTTGGTGAAATCGACTACAACCAACTCTATATATTGACCGATTCCCACCCATCGACTGATAGCACATTCCCGTACCCCGCATTCATTGGTCGGGTGGCGGCACATGGCGTTACCGTCGTTTGATTGATATCTGTTTAGAAGGACATAATGTAGACATTATATTTAGACTATGCGCTATCGGTCAATAAAGATGTACATGTAGC
The DNA here is from genome assembly GCA_029237695.1 of Conchocele bisecta. Classification (NCBI taxonomy): domain Eukaryota; kingdom Metazoa; phylum Mollusca; class Bivalvia; order Lucinida; family Thyasiridae; genus Conchocele; species Conchocele bisecta. The sequence goes on from CM055272.1 coordinate 79,982,233, forward strand.
GACACAATTGTTAGACAATCTGAATCAGGTACCGATATAACATACATATATTATGTCACACATACACAACCCCCATATACTGCTCGGTTTGCAACAAGTATTACACATAACCCAAGCCATACAACGCAGGTAACACATGTATGTATAGTAGAACCTCATTCAACCGGACACCCTGGTATATCCCCAGGGTGTTATATTTGAAGCGGTTCCACTGTAATTTGTGTATAAAGGCACTTCCAGATACATGGCTTGGTTTGCAATAATGAACAAACATTAAAATGGGAGATAACTTGAATTAAATGCAGGTGTAAGACTCGGACCTGTGACGTAAAAGCAAATGCCCATCAAAAAGAAATCTCATTACCCACCCACCTCGGGTCGTATTGTACGTTAGGTTTATAAACGTAACGTACAATACGACACCAGGTGGGTGGGGTAATGGGCTTTTTATTTTATGTCACAGGTCCGAGTCTTCTACCTGTTGCATTAAAGGTACATGCCCACTCAGTAGGCACTACATGTTCTTTATAGCAATTAAATAAGTGTATAATTGTATCACTATTCCACCAGTTCTAAAATTCTAAATACAGATATAATAATTTAGTTATATTTATTTTACTGATAGTGACTCGCGGTGGTATCAGGCTATTTTCATATGCAAATGAGGAATGATATTTTTTAATTATGTATAGTAATTAAATGTGTCACATGAAAAAATAATATTTTCGACAGATTATAAAGTATGATCATTGCACATCAAAAATAAATACAGAGAATAAATAGTAATGTCCTTTAACAGTTTAAGGAAACACGGTTATCGCCCCTGATATCAGTGTGGAAATTTACGTGTGATATAAAATCTATAAAAATGCCAATCAATACGTGGGGTAATGGTTATTTTGCCAGAAAATGTCTCTGATGATGTCTGCTATATAAAAAGAACAGCTTGTGCCTGCTGAGTGGGCATGTACCTTTAAACACAACATAATGATGTTTTCTGAGTGTCAGTAATACAGCGGTCAAGTATACCTGCAGTATATACCCGCATATTCTGCATATCCTCCTCGTCCACCCCGTATATATAACTGGCGTCAAGGTACGACGACAGCTGGTTCATCTGATTACGTCGACCTGCAACTATATACACATTTAAGGATCCGTTAGTTTTACCCCTGCTCATCATATGAATCAAAACATAATTGCTTCGTATGTATACCAGATATGAAACACGCCATGTTATTTTGTACCTTCGGACGTCAGCGTAATTTCATAATACGTATACAAAATTCACAATAGTTTCCGTAAATGGCATTAAATGTTGACAAAACTTTCAGAGTACATGCGGAGTACTCTGAAAGTTTTGTCAACTTTTGACTATATTTTGACTATTGTAAATTTTGTAAACGTATTTAATGAAATTAAACAGATGTTCGAAGGTACAAAATCACATGGCATGCCTCGTATGTTTTCTCGTCTTACTGTTTCCTATACGACGATATGAGTTAACACCTCGGCCATCTTAAATGTTGCAATGACCATGATACACTGTGCAACTCATCAGGTCACTACACACCCCTACTGTTGGAAGTACAGGTATGACAACGTCACCACCTATATTCTGCTAAACTACACCTTTAATATAGCAACACAAGTCCATAAACTATCAATATACCTTATTAGTGGGTGAGCCAGGCCCATGAACATAGGGTTATCATCATTACCACGGGGGGGGGGGGGGGCAATTGTCAATTGTCACTATATTTTCTTGAAGGGTATGTACATTGTATCTCTAGAAATTAGTTCCACTTGATAGCAATCTGATGGCAGCCAAAACCCAAGTACATTACCCCCACCACATGCACACACATTATTTCATTTGATATGATGCGAGGTTGTGTCCGACCTAGGAAAAGCAGCTGTAATTCGATATTATTTGCATAATTATGTTCTAACTATGCTATTTAAGCAAGATACCAATATTTCCAAAATGAACATGTGCACTTTCTGCCAAAATATTCACATTACCTTTAATAAAATCGCGGAATTTGTTATGATACGAGGTCGTGTCCGACCAAAGTTAGATGCCTTGTTCATATATATAGAGTTATACAGATGAAAGCCGAAACACGCAGAATGCCTGTGTAATAAACATAGAATAACAACATGTACCACCCTACGCCGGATACATAAAACCACGTGACAGCCATGTAACGGAATGAGGGATCGTAGCTAGCTATCACCTGTTGCATTTATTTATAGAAATCCGGTCCAAATTGTGTCGTTTATGGCCTTATTGCTTGTAGAAAGGGCGAATGTAGGATGCTTTGTTATGAACATGATCAATTATAGTGATGTTGATTAGTGTTAATCCAGATCATCCTACATATCTGCGCAATCTGATCAGGCATTGCATTATTTGTCAGATTCATATGTTCACACTTATTAATGTTGTGGCAATCAGTGTAGAAATCAGATCAGACTGCACACATGTGCAGTCTGATCTGGGTCTACTCTGTTCGCAAAACTCAATGTGTGCTATTCAGTAAGAAATAAACGCTGACACACAGTGCATGGAGTTGCCATGTCGGCTATCTTAGTGTGTACAAGCCATCGGCCATTTTACCTCTTATTGCGTTTGATACATACCACTAATAATATGACAAACACATGAATAAAATTTGGTGCCACATAATAGGGGGACATCAGACAACAGATTTCTCTGCGTTGTTTTCATCAAATCTATATACAAAGTCTGATAGCTGATAGTCTGATAAAATGTTTGAAAATTCAGTAAAGACTGTGTAACAGTAAGCACAATACACAGTGCTGTCGATATATACCCGTAGCAGATGTACTAGTGCTACAGTGTACTACAGTGCATCAGATTGACATTTTACACATTGAATAAGTGCCTATTGTATATTGTGCGAGTGATGGTAGAACAGCTCAGATATCTAACACTTTTTGTACAGTATGCTGGAATAATACTAATAGGACGCTGTCATCATATATATCTGGGACGTATTGCACCAAATGTTATTACATTTGCTGCGATATTATAAGCTGTACGTGTCAAAAGCTCCAAGTGGTGAAACTGTCCGATAGCATGTACAAACGAAAATGGCGGAGATGGCAACCCACTGCTCTGTATAATATACTCTCTAAGAAGAACAAGGTCATATATACTTTATATATCAGTCACATGTACGACTCTACTACATTTGAAATCAATGGTCAGTTTCTATAAAGTCAGTCCTTAATGAATGAATTGGAAAAAAATAATATAATATTTGTAATACGATTATATATTGCATATAATGAGTATTCGTAGTGTAAACAAAGTGAAATACGTAAGCCAGACCGCAATGAACAACATGTAAGGAGATCAGTACAGTTTCAAATTATGATGCTGTGCTTATAAATTCAATACGTATACTTAACAATTGAGTACATCTATTTAAATGTAATATGGTATTTGATTATTTATTTATTAAAATGGTGCTTAACGACCTATCACCAGTTAATGTCATTGTAGGTCGGGTTAACTGGATCGAATCTCGAATTTCACCGTATGGATGGGTGATGGGGAATCCCAAAATTAGAACCATATTTACATATATGTGGCTGTGACTGGAGAAATGGGGTGTATGGGCTTTGCGACCAGTGTAGATCCAGATCAGCCCATGCATCGGCACAGTCTGATCAGGATCAACACTGTTTGCCATTTCATCAATTAAACACTCGTCATGCTTCTAACAAGCAGATCATTATCAGTCTACATGGGTGTGCTAGTTGAACCGGAGCTACACTGATCGCAATCCCATAAGCTCCATTTCTCCAGTCACCGACACATATGTAGATATTTATCCTTGACATAGGAATAACCTGAGCTTGTACCAAGTCCTCATCACACGTGTATCATTTAGCCCCACTCCCTAAAAGTAATGGGATTAGTACTAATATTACAACTTTATAACGGGGATATCAAGCTATTACATGTATATTCAATATCACGTACTGGAAAGCCAATACACATTCGTTAAATTTCGCTGCACATGTCCATAACCTGCTGCCCGCATATTTATATTAAGAACTAACTAGCTGAATGACTTCATAATAAAGTAGTAAAAAATAAGACACCCTGACCGAGTCTGATATAAACTTAATATCATCAGACATTAGCCTAGTAGTATATTACATGTACATGCTGTTGTAAACAGTAATCTTTAAATATACTCCGGGAGTATATTGCAGCAAGAGTTGCTGTTCGCAACTACTACGAACGGTACGAGAGTAGATTGGTACGGGAGTAGATTGCAAGAGTTACTGTTCGTAACTACTACAGACGGTACGGGAGTATATTGGGTGCGGGAGTTAGATTGCAGGAGTAAACTGTTTCGCAATCGACTTACAGACATTACGGGAGTAGATTGGTACGGGAGTATATTGCAAGAGTTACTGTTCGCCACAACGACAGACGGTACGGAAGTAGATTGCAAGAGTTACTGTTCGTAACTAATATTTTCTCTGCGAATGCATACCGAAATTACAGTTATCGTCCATTGCGGGAGCCGATCTCACGAAGTTCATACATGATGTGCTGAAATGTGTGTCCGTCTCTGGAATCTCAATGGGGAAGCATGCTCGCCTGGAAATGAAGACAAACTTTAACGCAAATGAGAAACACCATGCGATTTTGTACCTTCGGACATCTGCGTAATTTCATTAAATACGATTACAAAATTTACAATATTTTTCTTAAATGATTTGTCAACTTTTGACGCCATTTACGGAAAATATTTTAAATTTTGTACGCGTATTTCAGGAAATTACGCAGATGTTTGGAGGTACAAAATCATATGGCCTGTCTCAAATTTAACCAGTACGCGACCGCCTGCGCTAATATTGTCAATGTTTGTCAATGTCAAATTACAACATACTTGCATATTGTAATTGAGAGCAAACCTCGTGGTTGGTTGAGCCTGAACTGTGCTACAGCTCAGGCTCAGCCAATCAAACTGCTTGATTGCGAGTTGATATTATTAATAGATGTTCAGAAACGTTGATATCTGGTCAAGATACAAGCGGTGGTATACAATACAGGTATTATTATGAAATATAAATTGAAAAAGTGTTTACACTAACTACAGTGGGGTCAGCGTGTAAGTGCACACACGAACGAACACGACAGGTTGGTTTCAACCTGTCGTGTTCGTTCGTGTGTGCACTTACACGCTGACCCCACTGTACATATTATAAATTGTATCATTGTATACTTTCGCCGCCATTACTCCAGACGCATTAACCCCCGAACAATAGACATCGTGACCACATACGCTGAGTCAATGTAAACATTGCAGAGGCGACATGTTCAGTGGTTACATGTACCAGCCGAACACCTTGAACACATTACATGTACGTAGTGTAACGATTGTATGCTTAGCGATGACGTCATCGGGGAAGCCCACGATGATTAGGAAATATGGCTTCCCGAGAAATGATCGAAATGTCGGTGCGATTGAATTGTCTGTCGTGACGTATTGGATGGGTATAAATGTAGGTTTGATCAAATGTTCGAGACACTGTTTATTTCTATGCTGTTTCTTTACGGACCGGAAGACGTAAAGGTGTAATTGGAAGCCGATGGTGCGTTGTAATATATAGCACTATTGGCCCCAAAATGGGCACAGTCTTCCGACTAGAGAAAAAGTTGCACTTTTGTTGAACGCAATAATCGATAGCTCGAAATTATCCTATCCATAACATTATCCAAACTTCTGCGATAGGCGACAATGATATAAATCGGATGACTATTTCCTGAGAGTCCATTGTCTCCAGGCCGTCCGAGTACGGTCCATTACAAACATAGGGGCATTGGTAATGTGTTATAGGGAGTAAAGGAATTATGTTTAGCTTATTTCTATTTATGAGCAACATAAATATTGGTCTGTTATCTGGATATTGCAGGTGTGTGTGAATTTCTATTGGTATCAGTATCTACATAAAGACTTGCTGATCGCATCCATATGGTTTATTTATGTAAGCTATTGTTTTATTAGTAGGGGTTGTTATTAGATTTCCATAGACTTTACATGGGGCCACAAGACGGGTACAACTACGTTAAACGTAGATACAAATCTACTGCCATACTGTATATTGAATTTAATGTTGTCACAGTGGAATATACCTTTTCCCAAACAGTTTCGGCCCCAGGTTACAACAGCTGATATCGGAGCCTTCGAATCCTGAAAGATTTTAAGTAATACAGTGGGGTCAGCGTGTAAGTGCACACACGAACGAACACGCCAGGTTGGAACCAACATGTCGTGTTCGTTCGTGTGTGCACTTACACGCTGACCCCACTGTAGTTATAGTTCATATATTGGATATTTAATAAATTAATTTCGTAGCGAGCGCTAGCTTGTTTACTAGCACTTCCCCTAAACGTGATTTCGAATCGCTATCATGTGATTGGCGGTGTGACACGAAGTTAGTGCGTGTGTGGGCGGTACTATGCTTTGCGTCTCGTTAACTGATGACAACAAGGCGTAAACTCAGTTCTAAATATAGCGGCTGAACATTTAATGATTAATTGAATAGATTGATTGCGACGAAATGCTGTTCTTTCATGGTCGACAAACTAAGGTAAACAATAAGTTCATTTGTAGTACAGTAGAACCTCTATAAACCAGACACGCATCGGACATTGTGTTTAACTTAGATTGTTTTCACTGTAATTTATTTCATTGCCGTGTCGGTTCATGATTGAAAATGCTTAATTTCAGTGGAACCTCTATACATGTACACCGGTTTAAAGAGGTTCCGTTGTATAACAGAATGCCTGATGCATAGACAGTATGTACAAATAAGAATGTTCAGAAAATGTGTTTATGACGGAGAAATTGGACTTCTGGGATTTTCTGACTAGTGTAGCTGCCCATGGCCATCAAATATCACATTCCTGTAGCCTGATAACGACTATATTGCTTGCAAGAAGCATGATGGATGTTTCATTGATGGAATGGCGAACACGGCAGGCCCCGTTCAGATTGTGCCGTTGCATACCTAGGCTGAACTGGATAATCGCATAAACCCCATTTCTCAAGTCACAGCCATAAATAATAGTTTGCTAGCGCATCATACATCTACATCGAAAACATCCGCGTCGGAAAGGCTAAATCTGAGTTTCTAACCACAACTAGCAGAGTGTCAGAACATGCATTAGCTAATTATTTGAACGCGATAGCCCGCTATAACGGTTTATTCAAACAGTGCAGATCCAGATAAGCCTGCTCGTTACGAGCCGACTTATCAGGATCTGCACTTTTTGAAAGAAATTTTCATATTTTTGAGAACCAAAAGTACCCCCTTTTCATAAATGGACTAGTCTGACAATCTTTGTGTGACGGTTGGATTGGTTGCAAAATTAACATATCACAATCCATTCCAGTTACATGTAGGGTTAATGACATGGTTTCGTAGCATTAACATAATTAAAGGACTGAACGTCCTGAAATCCTTCGCAGTATGTTTTTGCACATGTGGATGACACATAGACTAATAATTAATATATAGTGGACAACGTTTCAAGTACATTGTGGTTTGAAGACTCGGAATAGAAGGGAATGGCACGATTGAAAAGTAAATGTGTGTGTTTCTGACAAAATATTAAAAACGTTCCGGTCAACTATTCATGGGTCAGTTAAAGAGTTGTCCATTTTTGGCCTGTTTGTTTTAATTTCGGATGAAGATGTGAGCAGGTTTGGTAAAAACATGTTCGAAAATAAGGCTTATATCGAGTTTACAAGGATATATAAGTCTTTGAGAGAATGACCTAACTTTTGATATGCGGCGCAATTTTCTAAGGAGTTCAGAAACAATTGTTATGAATAATCTGGCCAAGTTTTGTGAAGATTGTTGTAGTACATCATAATGTTATTGGTAGCTACTTCAGCGTGGTTGAAAAGATGAAAGTGACTTCTGTGATATAGTATTTCATCCTCTGCTTACGAATCGCTAGGCTATGGGCCATAGTGTGAGACATATTTAGAAACAAATGTAGAGGCACGTTTCAGTAGCCTATTTCACCAACATTTCAAGCAAAGTATACTTTGAGGGAGTAATCATTTATTTTTACCGAAATGCATTTATGTCATATAGAACTAACGTCTGCATATATGTGATGATTAAAAGATTGCAGAATTATTATACTGAATTCATTACATTATCATAGCCAAAATGGCTGTGATAATGTAATAAATTCAGTGTAATAAAAAATAATAAGTTTATCATAAAATTAAAATTTCTCCCTCAAAGTATACTTTGATAGATAAGTATACTTTGCAATTTTGATGAAATCGGCTACTGGGTTATCTGCACGTTGTTGCATGAACATTGTTCCAGTTGCTGCTTAGATATTTAGAAAATGTAATAGCTGCACCTACGATGACTGCCGATTTAAATTAAACATGTATTTGTATTGCAAACCCAAATGTGAAATAGAGTTTCTATTCTGCGAATTGAAGTCTAAACTGAATATTATATTCGTACACCAAACAAAGGAGTTACACATCGCGTATACCAGAGTGTGGTGGCTAATCGTCGAAGCCTTCGATTACGGAAACATTTGCACTAACATAAATGTAGCACAAACACAAGCAAACAAAACATTTATTACACTGAAAAGGCGATCTAGCTGCTAGAACTATTGTATGGCGTAATACCCGTATTTTTAAAAAGTTCAACCCGCAACATATGTGCTGCGACCGACATATGCCTCATTTGCATATACATTGTATTCGCATAGACCTCAACTTATAATTACAGCACAAACATATTCAGTACACAATTCCCTAACATTTGATTGGCCCGTAGCAAGTCTCTGTCCAAAATGTATATCCCAGTAAACTCCCACGCCGAACTACTTTCCGTAACCGTGAGGCGCAGTTAAAATAATTCTTAAGAAAACGGAAAATAAACACATTTTCTTGATGAATTTATTTCAAATGCTGGAATTATAAGGAATAAATGGCCTTTTTGTGGAATTTATCGGGGATATAAACTTGGAAAAGTCGCGGGAATACTGGACGAGGCCTTCCGGCCTTCGTCCAGTATTCCCGCGACTTTTCCAAGTTTATACCCCGATAAATTCCACAAAAAGGCCATTCATTCCTATATTGATGTTGGATATAAAATCTTCGCCATGGTAAGGGAACACTAAATGGTGCGAAAGCGCCAAGGAGGTATACAACAGTAGTTTTCAGCATATTTGTAGCATTTAACCCTTTCAACCCTAAGGAACTGAATGTGCTGCGATATGTTAATTTTGCAACCAATCCAATCATCGCAAAATGATTTTCAGATTATTCCATTTATAATCAAAGGACTGAAAGTCCTGAAATCCTTCGCAGTACGTGCTTGTGGAGGACACATATACTAAGAATTCATTTGTTGGAAAGTACATTGTAATCTTAAGAATTGGCACCAGGAGGGATGCGGAACTTTGCGGAATAGATGTATTGCGGCTTGTCAGTAGTTGAGACAGCAACTATTCAAATGGTCAGCTACATACAAGTTTCACTGGCTCAATAATTTCCCGACTATATATACTCACAGGATATATTGCTTTGTCATATGTTATTATACACTAGTTCTGAAATATATATGCATTACCATAGTAACCATGGTAACCAATATTGGAAAACACAAAAAAATTGTATTTGTTGAAAAGGTGTTTACTTTTTGAAAATCAATGCAATACACCCGAGTACTGTTACCATCTTGCAATACACTTAACATGTGAACTTTTAGTAACATTGGTTGTCATTGCAACCATTTTAATATTTCACACACAAAATCATATATACTCCATTTAAAATCAATATATTCGTCGAATCAGTATACATTATCTTTGCTGCAAAATCAATATTTATCTTGACTAACATGATTGTTCAAAGTAATTTCACCTTGACCTTGGACATGAATGCCACATGGGTGTGGTACATGTATGTATGGAATGAAAATATGGATGATGATAAGGAAGTATATGAAGCTTGAAGTCAATCTGACTTACGGTTGCAGAAAACTTTAAGGCAAATCGTACGGATGCAAATGTCTAAGTAATTTGACCTTGACCTTGGAAATGAAGGCCGCATGAGTGAGGTATGGAATGAAAATATGGTTGATGATAAGGAAGTATATAAAGTTTGAAATCCATCCGACTTTCCGTCACAGAGATAATGGGTACCCAAACTCTTTAACGTGGACGGACGGAATTACGAAAACTATATACCCCTCGACATACTTTGTATGCCGGGGGGGGGGGGCGGTATATCTATAGTTTCGTATACACAGTTTAAACTTTATATATTTTACAACAATTACAAACAAGAGCGAGCAGTCATGCATGGAACACGACAGGTGACATATGTCATCATTCCCTTTTTTCCTGTCACAGTCATAGCTCAGAAACTAGACTGGTGACATCAGTCCATTTCCTCCCGACACAGTCTCCTAAATTTAAAATTCATATCATTTTCCAATTCAAATAGGAATCCTCAGCGATTTGTAACCCGGAGGATATAACAAAAACGTTCTACTTTCACTTTCATTTCAGCGACACATTCAATTTTAATTTATTGAGTAACGAAAGCGAGAAATTACTGAATACTGGACGCTAGTCTAGTGATAAATATTGTCACTGAAGACCGGCCGGGAAAAATCGCCGAGTTAGGGGCCATTTGGGGAGGTTTTATTACGGAAAACTCAACACATAACTTTTCATGAAATTTCCACCATAAGGCCACACTTTGGTGCTCTACGTGTTGACATGCACAGCTAAGGGGAACAAATGTTAGAAAATCGTGTTTTGGGACAATTTGTGCCCGATTTTGGATGGGAACAGCCATTATGGACGATAAATGGAACAGCCAGGCACTTCACCATTTGTATTTTCCGCAGTAAAAAATAGTTCCACATTTGATAAAAAGATTTCTCAGCTACAGACTCTGTAATTGTACAAACTAATACAAATAATACACAGGATTGATAAATAAAACCAATATTAATTAATTTAGATCAAGCTTTATCTACTTTTCTCCAAACGAACTCATACGCAATAATTTACGTCTGCTTGTAATTTGGAAAGATTCGGCGTTTTGTTCTCCGATCTATAGGTGTTAAAACTGTTTCAATCGGTACATCCCAAGACATTACTAGTCTCACAAAACGTTCAAAAGATCATACTATAGCCATATCATCTCCAGGAACATGGTACAAGTACTGGTTCATGCGCAGGTCCCGAGAATTGCAGTAAAGTGTTTGACTTTTGTTACCCGACCCACTTAGTTGACCTTCGTAATCTAAAACCACCGAGTGCTGACAAAGATAACACAGGGATGCGACTTGTAAATAGTTTTGTTGTGTGACAGTTAACTTTGTTGCTCATTGTATGTATTTGTTTTGGTAGATCTTTGGGATTCTCTTTTGTCTTGAAAACAAAGTGTGTTCTAGACGGAAAGTTGCCAAAAATGTCTGCAAATTTTTCGTCATATCATTGGCAGTAACCAGTAGTCGGACTGTACCAATAGCCGGACAAAAATGATTAAACTTCTCAGTGGAAACCACCATTTGAACCGTCTCGTTGAGACGGTTGAAATGAGTGGACACAACATATACTTTCAATGGGAAAAATAAGAGGGAAATATTTGGAAAATGTTCAGAATGTAAAGGGTTAAAGACACATGCAGACTGCATGCATAATTGCTTATGTATTTTATATTTGGAAAATGCTCAGAATGTAAAGGGTTAAAGACACGTGCAGACCGCATGCATAATTGCTTATGTCCCGGTACGTAACTCACTGTGGGCAGGAAGTGTGTATTCGTGCCCGGCTAGCTCAGTCGGTTAGAGCGATGGTACGGTAAACCAGAGGTCCCGAGTTCGATCCCCGGACCGGTGCACATGTTTCTCACCCTGTGACATTTGGCACCCAACGAGAGACCGTGACTGCTATATATTATACTACCCAAAATCTACCAAAAATATGGAATTCGGAGACAAATTAAATATAGAATTCGTCGACGAATTCCAATTTGGCGGGGGAGTATGTCGCGGTACGTAACTCTCTGTGTGGAGGAAGTGTGTATTCGTGTTAGCTCAGTCGGTTAGAGCGATGGTACGGTAAACCAGAGGTCCCGAGTTCGAGCCCTGGGCCGGTGCACATGTTTCTCACCCTGTGACACTTATGTATTTTATATTAAAGTATTTATATAAATTATATAGGGTAAAGTGTTGATACTAAATTTATACATTACGTGCTTTAAATGCATTAATTTAGCAACTTTGTTTTCGGCGAGTGTGAAATACCGGAGTCAAGCCAGCGATAGATAACATTCCGATAGATAGGCTCTTTCGGTCTTTCTGGCAAATTCCGGTTTAAGTGGCTCAGCAACTGAAAGGAATTCTGCATAAATCGTGTATTACACTGCAGCTCCATTACAACGCGATGGTCGGGGTCCAATATTTCAAATCGCGATCGAATCCGATAGCATTATACAATTTCGGGACATGCACGGGTACTGGTATCATCCGCATTTCGGTTAACAACTATTGCGGGAATTCCATTAGCAACGGACCTATATGCAATCATGTATGTATAACTTTATTATCAAATTTCATATCAATAGCTTCATTTTCAATGCAACTGTGCGATGGAAATGCAGCTGAAGACATTCTCAACACAATAAACATTGTCGCACATGGGCCTTGCGAAATGCTCTCTGATCAGTGATCGTTAGGCTGAATATATACGACACAGTGTGCGTGCACATTCTGTTAAGAACAGAAAATATTCGTCTTCCACCATAAAGTTCATAATCATGTCGTGTTTTCCTCCTAACACGTGTATAATCAATGTTTCAGTGTCATTGTTCGATAAGTATTCATATAGCCGCCTACCAAATTTCTTTTTGGTATACTGCCAAAATTGGCACAACACTATTCTAACGGCAGCGTAATTACACTCGCGTAGTAAATGAACGAGTTCGTCATCAAAATCGGCCCAACATTTACTACATATCCTGGGGCTATCAGGATCAGAACGGTTGATTCTAACTGTACATAGCTTTGCAGCAATTGCGGGAATTCCATTAGCAACGGACCTATATACAATCATGTCATTTGAACAGAAGTTAAAGTAATTATTCATAAAATCATGCTTATTAAGTTGCATAGTGCTCGCGATAGACAGGCGCTTATTACAATGTATACTGCTCGCGATCAACAGGCGCTTAAAAGGAGTAATTGATAATAAATAATGGTCACGTGTCCTGCCTATTCATGCGGACGATTAGCTGTTGATATGTGCATAATCTCAGGATGTGGGGTCACGTGATCTATTGTTTACACTGCAAGTCATATTGGTGAATGAAATTTACGATTTACGCGAGACATCATGATTATCGCGGGCTGCAGTGTAAACAATAGACCACGTGTTCCCATACTCAGCTATTGCTGAATGTATTGTGTCAGATTGCACACAAACACCAGTCTATTTATAGAATGCTAAATATTACACCTGTCGAGTAAAATAGAGAAAAGCGACCGAACACGCAACCATTTATTAGCGACAATTATGTGTTAACACGGATATAAATTATGTCTCATAACATTGACATTACTTGGTGACACAAAGCGGTAGTTATCTTATATTTAAATGTGGGAACTGGTTCAAGAACCTTCTAAACCCGGTATGACATGCGCGGTAGTTGTACTTTGATGACTGTCACAAACATCGCGTTTCTTCTTTTTTTAATATTTTTTTTGGATCCACGAGAGACACGTGTTATACATGTACAGAAGCTTTATACAATTTAAAATAGTATTGAATTTAATAATGTTGTGTTTATCGGTTTGGTCAGGCCTTGTAGTGCAGCGGCTAGCATACTGGTATTCATACTAGTGACCTGGGTTCGAGTCCCAGTGGGGCCCATTCTGATTAAACAAGCATTGTTATTTTCAATACTACTGGTAAACATATTGTAGGGTGCTTTTTTTTGCATCTGCCTGTTTATTGTCTTAGTCCGTTTTTCACTGAATGCAACAACTATAGCTTGTACCACAATAACGTACTGCGGTGCGTGTACATAAGAAACTGATGTATATAATTTGAAATACCTGTGATCTATAATACCTATGTTTTATTCATAATTGACAAAAATGAGCAACTGGTGATCTGAGAATCTCCATTGCAACCTCTTAAGGGGAATGTGACGGCATGAACCCATGTTTATATTGTCCAGTATATATGTTTGAATAACACACACTTGAGTGGGGTACTTCTCCCTAAGAACGTGTACAAATAAGCCGTGTTTCAGGTATCCCGACCGACCCTGTTTTTTTGATGTGGTCGTAATTTTTTTCATTCATTTAAACAAATAAAGAAATAAATTGTTACTTCAATATTTTTTATGCAAAAAGTATATTTAACTAGTTAGCATTGATATGCACAAAGTGTGTTTTAAACCAATACTGTAAGTATAGCTAATATTTAAAACAATATTTGTTAGTTTTCACTTATGTTTGCCTAAAAAAAATTGACAACCTACCGACCAAACCTTTTTTCAGCATGTAACCTGAAACACAGCTAATTTGTTTAGGCCTTATTAGTTAATACTGTCTGCTATTGTAATTTAGTGATCATTTTATTGTCGCGCCCGCTTAAATTTCGGAAAGCGCGATATATCTTGCACGTTGTTTCTTTTCTCTTCAGTATGGGTGAACTTGTAAACAGTTTTGGCGTTGTATTATTAAGACTGAATAGTGTAGATAATATCTAGGTTTACTCCAGTGTAAGTGAATGGGATTGATCCATGATCATTCTCCGGCCAATCCATTCGTCAGAAAATGATTTTCACACTAGTCCGTTTATTAAGAGTTTTTTTTTGTTTTAATATATATATGAAAATACAGTGCAGATCCTGATGAGACGGCTCTTAAGCCGGCTCATCTGGAAGTACATAAAGTTTGCAAATATTGCTGTAGAGTCTGTGGTGTTAAACATGTTAAATGGGTTAATACCGGTATGTGGCTATTGACCGCCATTCCCTTTGATGTCCAGCAGATATGTTGGCAGTAATACACCCTTTGTCATCTGCTGTTTTGAATATTTCAAATATTTTCCACTAAAGCTTGTTACTCCAACATATTAGAATCACCTCATTGATTTCGCCAAATACAGTTCATGCTTTGCATGACATTTCATTTGAGTTTCGGATTTCTCGCTTTCGCATTGTGCACTCCTTCAGGGTACACATACAACTGGTACAAATAATCTAGAAATAATTATTATCCTTATTCAAACTCAAGACAACGTTTCCATTGTGAAGTGTATCGTACTGTATATGCTGTGTAACGTCAAGTCGCAAGACTGTCGGCAGCGTATGCGCTAACACACACGACATGTAATTATCAAAAAATTGCTAGCACCTCTTTGGAAAGTTTGGATTAATAATATCGATGGCTCAAGATGATTAAAACAGTATGTAGCTGTAAAAAAACAATGTTTCTGCTTTAAATCATCATCATTTCGCTGTCCAATGTCGGATTTTATCGAGCCATTGACCTATGTAAAGTCCAGAATGTAAGCTTTAATCTGATTGGTCATTCAAGAAAAACGTCACATGCAAATCCCGCCCCCTACTATATCATTGCGCAAAATATCAACATACAGAACTCATATTAATACATACAAGTTAATAGTTTATAAAGTATACAAACACTTTTGCAATAACACACATATAGCACAAAAAAAGCAAACAACATATGTATTACGCTGAAACGGTAAGATAGCTCGCTGTTTTACTGTTGTTGAACTACTTTTTAGCTCGACTATTCGAAGAATAAGTAGAGCTTATGTTGTCACCCCGGCGTCGGCGTCGGCGTCGGCGTCACCGTCACGCCTTGGTTAAGGTTTTTAGTCAAGCTTGTATATGGAATACTACTGGCCCTACACCCACCATACTTGCACAACTTCATCTCCTAGTGATGTACATCAATAACCCCTGATCTATATTTGACCTTGACCTACATTTCCCCTTGAATTACTTGGTTAATTCCCCTTGGTTAAGGTTTTTAGTCAACCTTGGTTAAGGTTTTTAGTCAAGTTTGTATATGCAATACTACTGGCCCTACACCCACCATACTTGGACAACTTCATCTCCTAGTGATGCACATCAATAACCACTGATCTATATTTGACCTTGACCTACGTTTCCTCTTGAATTACTTACTTAATTCCCCTTGGTTAAGGTTTTTAGTCAACCTTGATTAAGGTTTGTTTTCAAGCTTGTACATTGAATACTATTGTGCATCCAGACACCATACTTCGACAACCTTTTCTCATAGGTATGTACATCAATAACCCCTGATCTATATTGACCTTGACCTACATTTCCTCTTCAATTACTTACTTAATTCCTTTTGGTTAAGGTTTTTAGTCAACCTTCTATATGGAATACTACTGGCCCTACACCCACCATACTTGCACAACTTCATCTCCTAGTGATGTACATCAACAACCCCTGATCTATATTTGATCTTGACCTACATTTCCTCTTGAATTACTTAATTCCCCTTGGTTAACGTTTTTAGTCAAGCTTGTAGATGGAATACTCCTGGCCCTACACCAACCATACTTGGACAACTTCATCTCTTGTGATGTACATCAACAACCCCTGACCTATATTTGACCTTGACCTACATTTAACCTTGAATTCCTTACTTAATTCCCCTTGGTTAAGGTTTTTACTCGACCTTGGTTAAGCTTTTTACTCAAGCTTGTACATGGAATACTGTTGTGCACAGACACCATAATTGGACAACCTTTTCATACAGACACCATAATTGGACAACCTTTTCTCATATGATGTACATCAATAACCCCTGATCTATATTTGACCTTGACCTACATTTCCTCTTGAATTACTTACTTAATTCTCTTTGGTTAAGGTTTTTAGTCAAGCTTGTAGATGGAATACTCATGGCCCTACACCAACCATACTTGGACAACTTCATCTCCTAGTGATCAACAACATCAACAACCCCTGACATATATTTGACCTTGACCTACATTTAACCTTAAATTACTTACTTAATTCCCCTTGGTTAAGGTTTTTACTCAACCTTGGTTAAGGTTTTTAGTCAAGCTTGTAGATGGAATACTATTGTGCATACAGACACCATACTTGGATAACTTTTTCTCATAGGGATGTACATCAATAAACCCTGACCTTTATTTTACCTACACCTACATTTAACCTTCAATTACTTGGTTAATGTTTATAGTCAAGCTTATATATGGAATACTTCTGGGCCTACATCAACCATACTTGGACAACTTTATCTCCTAGTGATGTACATCAATAATCCCTGACCTATATTTGACCTTGACCTACTTTTATCCTTGGATTACTTAGTTATCTCCCCTTGGTTACGTTTTATACTCAAGCTTGTATATGGAATACTCCTGGGCCTACAGCAACCATACTTGGAAAACCACGCACCTACGTCCAAGGTCAAGGTCACGTTTGAAGGTTCCCCCCCAAACCCCAAACCCAAAAAACCCCCCGGCCAAAACCCAACACACCCGAGGCCATAAACAAAACCAACCCCCCACCCCCCCCCCTCACTAAGTCAACCAGAATTGAAGGTCAAAGTTCTTAAACCTATTGAAATTCCCTTCCGCTCTATATCTTCTACACCGATGCATGGATTATCAAATTGCTAACCACGCACCTACGTCCAAGGTCACAGTTGAAGGTCAAAGGTCAAACCTATTGAAAATTCCTTCCGCTCTATATCTTTAACACCGATGCATGGATTATCAAATGGCTTGGCACAGATGTTTCTCATGATGAGAAGGTGTGTGGCAATCAATAACCACGCACCTACGTCCAAGGTCAAGGTCACAGTTGAAGGTCAAACCTATTGAAATTCCCTTCCGCTCTATATCTTCTACACCGATGCATGGATTATCAAATGCCTTGGCACAAATGTTTCTCAGGATGAGAAGGTGTATCGCGATCAATAACCACGCACCTACATCCAAGGTTAAGGTCACAGTTGAAGGTCAAAGGTAAAAAATATTGAAATTCCCAAATGGCTTGGCACAAATGTTTCTCACGATGAGAAGGTGTGTCGCGATCAATAACCACGCACCTATGTCCAAGGTCAAGGTCACTGTTGAAGGTCAAAGGTCAAACCTATTGAAATTCCCTTCCTCTCTATGTCTTCTACACCGATGCATGGATTATCAAATGGCTTGCCCACAAATGTTTCTCATGATGAGAAGGTGTCGCGATCAATAACCACGCACCTACGTCCAAGGTCAAGGTCACAGTTGAAGGTCAAAGGTCAAACCAAAATATTGAAATTCCCTTCCGCTCTATATCTTCTACACTGATGCATGGATTATCAAATTTCTAACCACGCACCTACGTCCAAGGTCACAGTTGAAGGTCAAAGGTCAAACCTATTGAAATTCCCTTCCGCTCTATATCTTCTACACCGATGCATGGATTATCAAATGGCTTGGCACAAATGTTTCTCATGATGAGAAGGTGTGTCGCAATCAATAACCACGCACCTACGTCCAATGGTCAAGGTCACAGTTGAAGGTCAAAGGTCAAACCTATTGAAATTCCCTTCCGCTCTATATTTTCTACACCGATGCATGGATTATCAAATGCCTTGGCACAAAGTTTCTCAGGATGAGAAGGTGTGTCTCGATCAATAACCACGCACCTACGTCCAAGGTCAAGGTCATAGTTGAAGGTCAAAGGTCAAACCTATTGAAATTCCCTTCCGCTCTATATCTTCTACACCGATGCATGGATTATCACACTATGCCCAGGGTCAAGGTCACAGACTTGATGCGTTTGAAACCTAAACGCTCGGCTAAATGGCTTATAATCAAAAATGCCTCGTTTTCTTTGGCTGCCAGTGGGGGTATTCGTGTGCCGACAGGCCACATTTCTAGTTTCCCTTGGTTAATGTTTTTAGTCAACCTTGGTTAAGGTTTTTATGTAGGCCGCAGCCACCTTCTTTGTCAAGCTATGTGTACATCGACAACCCTCGTAGTCGAGCTATGCTGTTCTCCTACAGCTCTTGTTTATGGCGTAGTTCCGCGTGTTTTTCTAAAGTTAAACCCGCAAACAGTGACACTGCGATCGCCACTCAACTCATTAGCATATCTGCAATGACTGAGAATTTTCATACAGTTATTAAATCCGAGCTAATAGCTCGGATAAAAAGGTTGTTTTTTTGTTCTCAAAAATGTGAAAATTACTTTCAAACTGCAGCTCGTTACGAACCGGCTCATCTGGATCTGCACTGTTTGCATAAACCGATATGGCGGGCTCTCGGGTTTAAAGGGTTAAAAAAAAACTGTACCTGTTGGTGGAGGGGCTGGGGAGGAGTCAAAAAACGAAAAAAAAATAATTTTACTCCGAAACCTGGTTAGATAGCTTGGAAATGATGTAACCAAGAAAACAAATGTTAGGTTAAGAAAATCGTTCCGCAAAAAAAAATTTAAGCCCCCATGTTAAATTCCCATAGGAAAATCTATTTTTAGCTATAAAATCAATATTTGATGGAATTTCATCAAATAAAAAGAATTGGGGAGGGTTACTTTTTTGTTATTGATAAAATAAAGAGTAGTTACATTTAAATATTTTTCAGATTTAACGTGTTTAATAGCATACGTTTGTCGGCAGCAAAACGTGGAACACACAGTAGGGAGGAATACATACATGTGACTACGTATTACTTCATCAGTTACAAAACTATTAGCTATAATCACTAATATGCAATAATTTGAATTCCGTTTACATGTTCGTGAGTTCCCGTGTGGCACGGATGTTAACGAAGGCGTGTTCGGCGTCGGAGATTGACGTCTTCCTCAGGGATCGGCGGAGTCCGTGCATCCAGCGATGACCCAAGTCATTGTCGGTATCGACACCTGCCATCAAACAAAGCCTTGCTATGTACAGATCTTTAGATAAGCTTTGTGTCTAAAGCGCACTATACCTCCTTTCAAAATCATTGCGTATTTTACTTTTACAAATGGATTATTGATTTTCTTCATTATTAAATAGGGAACAAATGATAAACATTCACTTATTTGAGCAAACACTGTTTGCTTTTTGCAGCTCAGCTAAGTGAATTTTCAACTTTATGACAGTATTTTCACTACTCAATTTGAAAATTAATGCGTATTTTCACATTGCTGTGCGTATTTTGTACTCCCACTTTTGATAATCTAAAATAATTGCATAAAATACGCCAATACGCACCTTATCTGGAGCGCTGTATGTATTTAAATTCGTACACATGTGTATAATTCCAGCACAAACAGATTTACACAATTCCCTAACATTTGATTGGCCCGTAGCAAGTCTCTGTCCAAAAGTTATATCCCAGTAAACTTCCACGCCGAACTACTTTCCGTAACCGTGAGACACAGTTAAAATAATTCTTAAGAAAACGGAAAATAAACACATTTTCTTGATGAATTTATTTCAAATGCTGGAATTATAAGGAATGAATGGCCTTTTTGTGGAATTTATCGGGGATATAAACTTGGAAAAGTCGCGGGAATACTGGACGAGGCCTTAAAAAATTACAATTTTCGAAAAAAAAAATCAAAAAAAAAAATATTTTTGTTTTTTCGAAAATTGTAATTTTTTATCGCTTCGTCCAGTATTCCCGCGACTTTTCCAAGTTTATGCCCCGATAAATTCCACAAAAAGGCCATTCATTCCTATAATAACAAGGCATATCTCTTACAATGATGAATTATTAATATACATGTACAGTGGAACCCCTCTAAACCGGTCATCAAGAACACACCTGCGATATTACTTTTTGATGAGTTTCTTAGTCATTTGAGACACGCCATGTGATTTTGTACCTTCCGACATCTGCGTAATTTCATGAAATAAAATTTACAATATTTCCGTAAATGGAGTCAAAAGTTGACTTATTTAGGAAAAATATTGTAAATTTTATAAACGCGCAGATGTCCGAAGGTACAAAATCACATGGCGTGTCTCATTTATCTCGGGTGATACTGTCTGTACGCGATCGCATAGCACCCAACTATGGCTCAGAATGCCTGATTTACAATGAAACCTCTCTAAGCCGGACACCCTGGGGACCTCCCAGGGTGTCCGGTTTAGAGAGATTTCATTGTACATGTAAGCCTTCACTCCTGCCTCCCATGTTGTTACACAGGGCGACCTATTATGTCCGTCCATTCTTTAGATAATACATTCTTCGGCAAAATAAATCTTCATTTACCTTCACCGGACGTGCTAATTGATATTATTATACTCTTTTTTTTATAAACCATGAATTTCCACTCTTGATATCAGGGGCGAGTAACGTGTTTCCTTAAAAGGGTCACGGAAACAACTATATATATATTATACATGATGTGTGTGTGTTATATCAAGGTGTATGATCACGTGGTTACAACAACAACAACGTCGCACACGCCAAAGTAAGTATTATTTGAGATCTTAACGGATTTTGATGAAGTATGGCGCAGCAAACACGTCTTCGAGAGGTCATTCTCCACGAAGTAGAAAGTAAACAAAGAACGCTTCAGACGCACATTTGTAAATACTACTCCGTCATAACTCTTATGTAATGCAGTGTAATGAAATGTCATTAGAGTAATGTACTCAGGACTAGGTATAAACTTTTCCAAATATCACCGGGGCCCGTTCCACTAAACTTCGTACGATCAAAACGTTCGTGCGAAAATTGTTATGCATGTTTTAGGAATAAAAAACCACGGGCTGTTGCGTGATTATGAAATACATTTGATATGTTTAAATGCGCGGAGTCCTTATTTATATTTACATTGCATGTCCTGATAGTTTAAAAAATGTAAACAGTCAAATTAAGAATCATGTTGTCAATAGCGTGCCGTTATTGACAAAGTCGTGGAAATTAATGACGTCAAACAAACTTTAACGAATCAACAACGTCTCGCGACGTCACGTGGGGGCTTTAATACATTGGGATATAACGCAATAAGTTGAATGGGTGTTTCCATTATGAATTTATGGAAAGGGTAAACATTTATGTAGGAATTACTCTTTCGTACGAAGGTTATTGAAACAGGGGGGGCTCGTTTTTTTCACCAACTTCGTACTACTAAGAACTTGGTAAGTGCAACATTAAATTATAATAAGATTTGCACTGACAACAAATGTTGGTTAAATATATTTAGTAGACGTGTTCACACGTAATTA
>CM055272.1:80005051-80059174 GCA_029237695.1 Conchocele bisecta
CACACGTAATTATATGTATATGTAGGTCGAACATGGTTGCATTACTGTCTGTTTCACGAAGCCTGCCCAAATTTTACGGCGATATAAACAATGCAAAAACAATATTGTTTTCGATAATATTAAATTTTATCAAAATTTAAGAATGAGCCTTCTTTTTATTTCGTGACATTTGGTCAAATATTGATTTTCCCAAGTTAAATCCGCATTATGTTAAATCCCCATACAGACATCTTCACAGAGAGTGAAGATGTATATGGGGATTTAACATGGGGACATTTTTAGAATTTCAGAAATACAGGACCGCTTGTCAACATTTAACTTTTGTTTTCTTAGTTAGATCATTTCCAAGCTATCTAGCTAGATTTCGGAGTCAATTTCCAAATTGTTTCGTTTTCTGACTCCTCCCACAGCTCCTCCACCTACCTCCTTTTCCCCCATGTTATATTCCCATAGACAAATACATTTTTCGTAATAAAATCAATATTTGACCAAGTTTCACGAAATAAAAAGAAGGGTCATTGTCAAAATTTGCTATAATTTAATGTTATTGAAAAAAACACAATTGTTTTTGCATTGTTTATATAGTCGTAAAATGTGGGCAGGTTTCGTGAAACAGTAGTTAATCACGATAATGTAAACAAATGTTCGTACGAACATTTTTATCGTACTAAGTTTAGTGAAACGCGCCCCATGCCCGGTGATATATTATATAGCATAATGGGTGAACAGTCACTTTACGAACCCAGTGAACATGATGAGACCACGACAATTATCTAAAGCAACACTATTCTCGGCACCGCTACGGGCTGGTAGTTACCTGATCGGTACAACTTTTCGTCCATCCTTCGAAGTTCCAGCAATTCTTCTTCCGCAGCCTGTAGGGCTTTGACTACGGCATTTTCAAAATCGTTATCTGCTATATGGGCGTCATCATTTGTGGCGGAAGCGACGTCACAGTGGAACAGTATGGATAATGCGCACGCGCATGTCAGGATGGTTGTCATGTGGGACACCATGTTAGCTGGAATGTAGTCACAAAGTAATTCAATTCAATATTTAACCCTTTCATCCCTCAGTAACTGGAATGGATTTGTTATTGCCGGACCAATCTAATCGTCACAAAATGATGTTCAGACTAGTCCATTTATGAAAAGGTTTTGTTCTCAAAAGTGTGAAATTTACTTGCAAAAGTGCAGATCCCGATGAGACGGTTCGTCAGGAGCCGGATCATCTAAATCTACACTATTTGCCTATAACACTATACAGGCCTGTGGTGTTGAAGATAAAACCATGGGATGTTGGGTTTACTGTGATTGTAAAACATTTAGTCCGATTAAAATCCGTTTTTGCATTATTTATATAGCCGTACAGTTTGGGCCGGATTCGTGAAACATAATGTAGGCAGGTAGGAGTGTGAAGCTATTTCATAGTTTAAGGACGTTTGACTGACGAGACACTCCGTTATCTTTCATAACTTTATATCATTCAAGATGGCATCCAAAATGTCTGCCACAAATAACACTATTAAGAACATATGCATCGCTCTTATATCATGTTGTACATGTGTTATTCATTTGTGATATATTGTAGATACTTCAATAAAACATGTCTAAACAATAGTGGCAAGATATATTTTATTCACACACTTGACGTTCAATATGGAGGCCATATATGTGAGAAAATAGTGTTTATTCAGTAACGTCTCACAGGAAGTTCAGTACAGTGGGGTCAACGTGTAAGTTCACACACGAACGAACACGAACGAACACGACAGGTTGGTTTCAACTTACACGCTGACCCCACTGTATGGTCGCTAGTTTACAATTCATTCGACATTCCACTTGTGTACCCCTAATTCATGTGTGTGTTCTGCAAATGGTATCCAATATCATCGACCAATAGCAGAAGGTTACATTATGTATATCGAAATGTCGCAGGAGTGAGAAAGATGCATATCCGACCCGAGGCTCGAACCGGGGACCTCTGGATTACCGTACTATCGCTCTAACCGACTGAGCTAACCGGGCACGAATACACATCATCTCTTCATAGTGAGTTACGTACCGTGACATACTTCCCCGCCAAATTCAAATTCGTCCCCGAATTCTATATTTAATTCGTATCTGAATTCCATATTTATGGTACAATTTGGCCAGTATTTAAATCTGCACCCATATTGAAGGAAAACGTTCCAATGAAATTGGAATGCCATTCATTCATATATTGAATTAAAGCCTTCAAAATGGAAGGGAAAATGTTTCAATATAATTGAATCACTTTCCG
The DNA here is from genome assembly GCA_029237695.1 of Conchocele bisecta. NCBI lineage: Eukaryota > Metazoa > Mollusca > Bivalvia > Lucinida > Thyasiridae > Conchocele > Conchocele bisecta. The sequence continues at coordinate 80,007,335 of CM055272.1, forward strand.
TTCCACTATGAAATTGGAACGCCATCCATTCATATATTGAATTAAGTCCTTCAAAATTGAAGGGGAAATGTTTCAACATAATTGAATCACTTTCCATTCCACTAAGTCTTGAAACACCTTCATATTGAAGGGAAAGTGGTCCAAACAACATGGATCACTTACCGTTCATAACATCTTCATAGATAATTAATTTTGAAAGAAATAAACAACATTTATCCCCATCGAAGGGAAAATGTTCCAACACCGTTGGATCACTTACCATTCAAATACCTAAATGAAATCTGGAAATCACATCCTGAATGGAGAAGTTTATTTGAGGATAGGAAAAACAAGACAAATCCAATGTATTTTGTGAAGATGTCATTTTAATATAAAATGACGGAAAGTTTTTTGTTGGCAAACAAGACAACAAACTAAGCAATATATGACGAAGTGAAAATGTCATTTAATATAAAATGACGGAAAGTTTTATGTCTTGTTGCCAGACAAGACCTACAAAACTAAGCAATATATGAAAGTTGCGCTCAACATACTACATGTATGGTTTCATAAACGCAAAGGGGGTGTTATAGACCGCCAACAGCAACTAGTGAAACGAGTTGCGCACCCCCCAAATCCCATTCAGGATGCAGCGGATGAATGCCTACAAGATTTCAGCAATCAGTGCCAAAACTTACAAAAATAAAAAATACATTCATAATGAAGAGGTATGCTTGCATCATCAGTCTTATGCTGGCTGATGCATACACATCTTCGGCAGTCCCCCCCCCCCCTCCCCCCCCCCCCCCCGTGATGCATATAACGCAATATAAACAAGAATATGCTGAGATTATATGTAACACAATGACAAGAATGGAATGACCCATAATACCTCCCATCAGAAGCCTTATGCTGGACTGATGCATATAACGCAATATGAACCAGAATATGATTAGACTATATGAAACACAATGACAAAAATGGAGAGACACATAATACCTTCCATCAGCAGCCTTATGCTGGACTGAAGAATCACAGCAATACAGGACATTGAGATAACAACATTAAAAGGCGAACGCTAACGTGCCAAAAATGTATTGAATTTCGGATTGTCTTATCCTGAACAGAAACTTTGGCAAAGTGAACAATACTAACAAGAAATTAAGGAACCCTGAACCGCAACTATAGTTTACCGTCGGCTTGTTGGTGCTTCTTCAGAAATGTTTACCAATAAACGTGGCATTCGGACATAATTTTGCAAGTCATTCGAGTTCCATCTACCCATTTTTTTAATAGCATCCTCGGTATAACCTTGCATCCTTGCATTGAGGCATGCGTCGCGGCACCAATCCGAAATAAATACGATTTATATACCTTTATGTCAAGGCCGAGAAACGCTATGCCATTTCGCAAATGATTATAGAAAAATGAGTATGTAACTGGTTGACCATCGCTAAATTGAAATAACGGGCCAGACGTCTCGGAACGGTTAGATAAATAAGTGTGAATGGAATTAACTGGTCACATTTTAGTATCGGGGCTTTTGGCCAGTATTTATCAGTCACGGCTCCACGTTTTGCGCCAAATGTCACAGGGCGAGAAATGTGCATATCTGGCCAGAAGCTCGAACCGGGGACCTCTGGATTACCGTACTATCGCTCTAACCGACTGAGCTAGCCGGGCACGAATACACATAATATCTCCATAGTGAGTTACGTGCCGTGCCATAAATATGATAACATACCAACACAATATGTTTGCGCAATGGAAGTCATTACTGTGTTATAGTTGAAACTTGTTTCCCATACACATGCCGGATAAGGATGACAGGCAGTAACTGAAAATGACCTATGCAATCACATTTGTTACCTAGCATTTATTATATAGGACAGTTGAACCCTATCACAAGGGATGGCGAGTGTAGCACCATTAATAGATCAGACTCCCTTGGTTCAACACAATGTAAGATAATTGATTAAAGCTAAGCTAGTATTGGTCAAATGCAGCTGTGTTTATGTTTTATAAATAACTGCCAAGAGTGTCATATAATCGCAAAAGCTGCTAGGTGGCTAACTATTATATACAAGATACAATGCATAGCACATTTTCATGTACATGTAATAGGCAACCTACTACAGTTTGATACCGTATATATGAACATTTTGAATATGAAAATAATAGATAAAAGAGCAAATATTATACGTCAGTCTTTACATTGCATTCTTTGAAATTCATTAATCAATGCAATTGGGTGTTTATATATAATCTATTTTGCAAGTGCGACCTGTTACATACTCATGATAATATAACAACAATGCATGTATGATTACTGCACAGCTAGCCTACAGAGGCATAGAGTGGGGTCAGCGTGTGAATGCACACACGAACGAACACGACAAGTTGGAACCAACCTGTCGTGTTCGTTCGTGTGTGCACTTACACGCTGACCCCACTGTATGATGCAAAGACAGATATCACTCATCAAACAAGAGAATTACATGCAATAACACATATAAGTAGTTGGTATATTGCAGTTATTGGTACTCTGAGACGCGTCATGGAAGTTGTGTATACTGAACAGAACAGAACATATCTTTATTTGTTCAACCCTTTGAACCCGAAAGCCCGCTATATAGCGGTTTATGCAAACAGTGCAGATCCAGTTGGGCCGGCTCGTAACGAGCCGTATCATCTGGATCTGCACTTTTTGCAAGTAATTTCCATATTTTTATAACAAAAACACCCCATTTTCATAAATGGACTTGTCTGAAAACCATTTTGCGACGATTGGATTGGTAACAAAATTAGCATATCAAAATTCATTCCAGTTACTTAGGGGTGAAAGGGTTAAGATCTTAGACCGCAACATGCGGTATATGAGTACATAAGCATGATATAAGCATGGCAAAAGGCGACATTGTGTCTGCTATAATTCAATGGTGGCATGCAATACAAATGATGATATTCATATTGTGTTGTATTAAGCATTTTGATATAATCATGGTAATAAGAGAAACGAAGTACATATTATTTAGAAAGATATTAAAGACTTTCCCTACATTTGACTGTCACACCTTCGACTTACCTGTATGTTGGGTATACTGCTTGGCTTAAAGTTGCGTTACACACATATTTAATTATAAATTAACAATTTTAACATGTGTCCAGTATCGGACAAGATCAAATAAATCATACTAATTGACAGAATGATGATTGATTATGGGATTAATTAATAGTGTCAATCACCAGTAAAGGTACATGCCCACTCAGTAGGCACAAAATGTTCTTTACATCAGAGACATCATCTGAGAAATGTTCTGGCAAAATAAACATTAATTCGCCATTACCCCACGTATTGATTGACATTATTATAAATTTTATATCAGACGTAACTTCCCACACTGATATCAGGGGCGATAACCGTGTTTCCTTAAAATGTTAACTGACATTACTATCTATACTCTGTATTTATTTTTTGATGTGCAATTATCATACTTTATAATCTGTCGAAAATATTATTTTCTCAGGTGACGCATTTAATTAATAATTAAAAAATACCATGCTTCATAGGTGGTGTTTCCACACAAATAGGTGGTGTTTCGTTTAATAAGAAATATATTGTTTCAATCGCAAATATGCTGAGTTAAAACAAAAATTAGTTGTTTTAGTGTTGTTGATCATGATCTACGCTGTTCTGTTAAACCTCATAGCTGATCAGGATCTACACATTTTAAATTACATATATGTATGTTAAATAAAAGTTACTTCTGATCAGGAACTACACTGTAATTTAATAAAATATAGTGTACAAATGTGCTAAGTTAACTTTAGTAGTTATAGCTGATCAGGATCTACAGAATACAAATTGTGACGTTTCAAAATTATTTCTTTTATAGAGGAGGCAGACATATTCACTACTGTAAATTGTAACGTGCGAATATACATGGGCCGCCGGGTGATAAACTGGACCTTATTTGAAAATAATTATTAAATTAATTTGCACATTTAGGCTATGCAGTGAGAATATAATTAAATTACCAGAATATAATCATGATGTTAACGGCAGGTAGTATGAGTAGTATAGGGTGCGGGAGCCCAGTGTCCAAGGTGTAGCATGTAGCATGACCTCAGTGACCCCTAGATTTCGCGCCAAAAATTCTAACGCGATGAGTAATCGTAATTAATTACCGCAGTCGATTGTGTTCTATTCACGGCGAATCGTATATTGTTCAAAAGATTAACCGCGCGCGGCACGCTATACAATATACAGTATAGCTCGTGACTCGCCGATCATCGATCGCGGGTTCGGTGACGTAACGCTCGAACGTTTTCGCGGACAGCGTACGCGAACGCGGTAGAACGTACGTAGTCGCGGGCAATATCGATCGCTGGCCCCGTATCGGTATACCGCGGGTTTTCCCGTGACATAGGCGCTATCGATTCGATGACTAACTAGCCGGACGATCGATTATTCTCCCCTTTACGGCCGTAGTATTGATACGGGATTTATACAAATTGTATAGAATATTTCAAAGAGAGGATTATATCTTAATAATATTGATACGGGATGTATACAAATTGTATAGAACATTTCAAAGAGAGGATTATATCCGTACTGATGACATCTCGTTTCGAACGTAATAACCGCTAAACGTCGCATTTTATAGCCATTCTCAATTCGGATATACGCGAGGCAACGTCGAAGGTTATATATATATATATATATATATATATATAGAGAGAGAGAAAAGTATATATTTAAACAGACAGTGAACAGTGATCCAGAAATGAGGATAAGAATTGTAAAATATATACAAATACCCGCGTAACTAGTACGGAGAGTTTGGGTACGGTTGACAAGACTGTATCATACTAGAACATTGCCATCTGTATAGGAGAAAATTGATATAAGAACACTGCGGTTTTTACGAATATTATATGCGAAATAATACTCCAAATTGTGTACGTAGGTACCTATAATTCTGACTTAAAAAAACGTAATGAAAAATGACTCTATCGACCCGAAACCTCGAAAATCGTAATCAGTGACCTCGAAATAGTATATATCGACTATAAACCCATTTTATTTTGTTTTGAAAATTCAAAATGGCCGCCATATAAATATAGAAAAAAAAAAAAAAAGTTTATAAATTGATGGACGCGATGTGCGTTTTGAACTCCATCAAGGAGGGAACTATTACTTACGCATACACAGAGGATTTTAAGCGGTTAATTTAAGAAAATACAGCATCCCAGACTCGTATCACAATAGGTTAATATTCGCGTTATTGGCTAGAAACATATTTGTATTTAGCTTTAATAACAAGTCTCGACATGTTGAAACACGTTTACTTAACTGACCACCTAATAGCTATAAATACGGTACTTTTCCCGAGATTAAATCATTCTCGATAGAGGCTTCGCCGAGATAGCAGAAGTCCTACTTTATAGACATTCTCAATTCGGATATACTCGAGATAGCGTCGCGGGTTATATATAGAGAAAAGTATATATATTTAAATTACAAGCAGCAAGATGTATTCCGTTAGCGGTACGTGTCGACTAGGAAACGACATTCATCTGGATATCAGAAAATATGAACATTACAGCGAATTGGTGTTTGAGGAATACGCGTTTGAAGGAAAGTTCGCGTTACCTACAGTCAGGGAGTTTCGCTTGTCACTACAAAGATGGAATCAGCTCGTGTTGAACTTAACGGATATAGTACAGACGATCCTGGAACATAAGAATGGCCGCGATGTGCGTTTTGAACTACATCTAGGAGGGAACTATTACTTACGCATAAACGGAGGATTTGAAGCAGTTAATTTAAGAAAATACAGCATCCCAGACGGAGGAAACGATATACAACCCACACGAACGGGTATCGCTTTGAAGTTCGATGAATTTGATAGACTCGTGAGTTTAATACCCGACATCGAACGGTTCGTACCAGAACTCGCTACGATCCAACCGTGTTACATGCAGCCGGATCACGCCAATTTACTCGGAGCGCTATACTGCGCAGAGTGCAATCCTAACTGCGTCCTATAAGAAGAGACGATGTTAATTTTGATATATTTATTCCACGAATACGTGGCGAAGACGCTGATACCTTATTATAAATTAAAATTCGAGGCTCGGGAAGCGGCCAATAGTTTTATAGAGTCTTGGGAAAATCGACAAAATGAATGTAGAAACTGCTCGCATGCTGGGAATGAGATCGGAGAATGCCAAACGACACATAGCCGCTGCGAAATGGATCGGCGTTTCGGTTATGATACTCATAACTCTAGCCATCCCGACGTTGATTTTGATCAGACGATTATCAACGGATCGCGGTGATCGATTGATCGATTACGTCACGACATCCAGTAGTAACGCGATGGCGTGCGATTACAGCGAACGTTACGATCTCGGTGAAACGACGTATGTAACGGTGTGCGACCTAAGCGGATACGTCATACTGGACATAAGGAGATTTATCAACAACTCGGCATCAATCGCCGGTATTCCCCTGAACTTAAATCAATGGGCAGTCCTTAAAGGACACATTCCCTCTATCGATGACGCTATCGGCACGAATACTGACTGAACGACGAGTTAAGATTGGATGACGGGTGGTCGACGCTGATTGGATAGAATATAACGTTTAAATCCGCATGCGCATTTGACGGACATTCATTATTCGGTCGGTTCTCGAGTCGATAACATCAGCAGCTGCGCAACATGTCTGAGAAGCCAGAAAACCGAGCCGGAGGTGCTAACATTCAGGGAGGCGATAGAGCGTTTACTCCTAGATATTTACAACACATGGGCAAGGAACTGTACTTGTTCGACGGCGTGTTTAATGGCACTACGTACATACACGTTCGGAAGCTGAGTCGGGAGAATAAGAGGCCCACTGTCAACGGAATAACGCTCACATTACAAAGGTGCAACGAACTATACTCTATATTACCGGAAATTTTAATTCACGTCGATCAATTGCGAAGAAACGAGCCCACATTCTATCGACGACATATAGGCGGGAACTGGTTCGTTACTATGGAGACGGGGTACGATACCGTACACATTAGAAAATTCTGGCTACCGAACAATGAAACGAGTATACGTGCCACGAGAAAGGGGGTTTCCTTGACATTTAACCAGTTTGAAGAGCTGACAAATGGACTCCGAATCCTGGATACATTTGTGCCGGAACTAAACCGGGTAGTGCCGTGTTACTTATCCGGCAAGCACGTAAGAGATGTTTGTAAAGAATGTTCGCCAAACAATACTAGCGGGGCATAGCGCTCGTTTTCTCGCGTTCATGTATATGTAAATAATAAAAGTATATCCATGTACCACCGTATCAGTTTATCATTTGCTCCCATTAAGTTAACATCATGCGCATCACAAACGTAGTTTATGGTGCTAGTTTAGGTTGCCCGATAGATCTGAGAACCCTCAGTAATTTATTGGGTGACGCTAAATATGACCCGAGCCGATTCTCTGGGCTGATATGGCGTCACGATCGTATAAGAGGATGTTGTCTAATGTTCCGTAATGGAAAAGTTGTTTGCAACGGGTCGGCTGCTAGTTTTAAAGACGGCGAGATCAGACTGACCCGGTATGCCAGAAAACTACGACGTTTAGGTTACGAGACACGCTTATCAGACGTCAAATTAATCACGGTTTCCGCTTGTCATACGCTGAGTGGATCTATCGACTGTTCAACGTTTTGTGTAGGAAAGTGGTTCTAGTTACGAACCAGAATTGTTTCCAACGATAATGTTTAAGAAAGAGAAAATACATTTCTCTTGTCATCTGAACGGTAAGCTGTTAATTACCGGTATTAAATCGGAGGAAGATTTGGAAGACGTCGTCTATCCCACCCTCGTTGAGCTAGAGCTATATACGTCGTAAACAATGGCCACCTACGAACGATATTTAAAATCTATTTATTAGCGATCCTAAACATCCCGCCTCGTACGCTGTGTGGAAAAGTTGTTTAAGGCAGTGAGGAAGGCTGGTAAGTTTGTGCTAGACAGAAAGAAAATCAGAAAATGGCTAGAGAAACAAGAACCGTACACCGTGCACCGTCAAGTTGTACGGAAGTTCGCTAGAAGAAAAGTGGTAGTACCATACATCGATTATCAATGGGAGCTGGACACTGCGTACATGACCAATTACACAGAAGACAACGACGGGATTGGATATTTCCTGCTGCAGATTGACGCGTTTTCTAGATTTATTAGAACGTTTCACATGATTCGCGTGAAAGGAGAGGCTGTGACTCGTGCAATGGCCGAGGTGTTCAAACGGAACAATGTACCGGATAAGATACACACGGATCGGGGTAGCGAATTCAAGAGTCGAGTTTTCCAGAAAAAACATCATATTGATCACTTCTACTCGAACAACGAGACTAAATGCGTTATGGTGGAGAGGGCGATCAAGACGATTAAATCTAGATTGGCTAGATATATGACTCATCATCAGACACATAGATGGATAGATATTTTACCCTCGGTCACCGATAGTTACAATAAAACTTACCATAGATCAATCAAAATGGCACCGGCGAGCGTTACCAAACGCGACGAGATATCTTTGTGGAAACTGCGATACGAAAACCCGAAGAAAATTGCGAAACCATCGCCTGGATACAAGTTCAAGGTCGGTGATACGGTGCGGATATCGCATTTACGGCGACCGTTTCAACGGGAATACGATGAGCGATGGTCGATCGAATACTTTTTGGTCTATACGCGTGGTAAAAAGCAGAATATCGATTACTATACGATCACAGACATAAGAGGAGAGGTAATCGGTGGAACATATTACGCTAACGAATTGAGCAAGGTAAACGTAGATGACGATACCAAATTTAGAATCGAGAAGATTGTGCGCAAGAGAAAACGCGAAGTCTTAGTGAAGTGGTACGGATGGCCCGTCAAGTTTAATAGCTGGATACCCGTGACAGATATAGACACATATAAGACTGACAAAAGTACATAAATCGATCGATCATGGATAGTTTTTATCTGTTTCTGAACTGTAGAGACTCGTTAACTGTGCATAAGAACAACTCAGCGTCAGCATTTGACATAGAATTGCCAAAAGCGTACGTATTGGATGGAAACTGGGAGTGTGGTTTGAAGGAAATAAGTTTAACGTTCGCATTCCAACCCGAATCTGATCGACTTTACATGTGTTGCGATTTCCTAGAGGAGTCGTACGTTAGGAATACGTTAATTCCAGTGTTGAGAAACGTGACTGTTGACGGCGATAGTTACTCGTACCATAACATTCTCGAACCATTTTATGTGAAAAGTAAAGTCGACCGATCTGAGAGATTAACAGTGTTTATTAAAGATTCGGAACTGAAACCAGTCAAGTTCGAACATAACGATCTATATTGCGTTCTACACCTGCGAAAAACATGGGCTCGATAGAAGTATTCGATTTCAAACAAAGAAAGTGGATACCGTACGTCCCAGATTTCGAAAAGTGGCAAAAGCACTTCTGGGATATTCACGAAGGACGAGTAAAACCGGATTATAAAGGCCGATACATAGTGGGTAGCGGATCCCGGCAGAATGCGGTTGTAGACAATAACCAAAGCAAAGTCGAGGTTAAATTGGTTACACCGGTCGCCCAAGCGTTGGAAATGGCAAAAAAATCAGAACTCGCTCGCGAAGAAATGCATAAGAAGGCGAACGAACCAGCGAATCCAAGAAAGAGAAAATCGCCGTACGCAGTCTATAAGAAGCCTAAGAAATCCCGCGAGGCTGAACGCGTTAGCAAACGATCAGCAAAGGGACACGATCAATTGACCGGTTAATTATGGGCGAGCATCATATACAAGAACTATCGATTTTCGAGTCACCACCCACCGATACGACCGTGCAATCGAGAGAATGGATCGAATATCGACCGGCCAATCAAATCACAGAGGGTTCGGCATTGGAATTTAACATATCCGCTCAGTCTTCCGCGTATAGACTTGAAAAGGAGCCAACTTCGTATTAAACTACGCATTACTAATGAAGATGACACCCCCATTACGGAAGCGGAAAAGGCTGGTTTGGTCAACTTGCCTTTGCACTCCATGTTTAGTCAAATCGATGTCGCCCTCCAGCAAACGCCAGTCAGTCAACTGGGAGTCAACTATCCTTACAAAGCTTATATCGACACGATTCTGAACACGAACGAGGTAGTTCAGCGAAACTATCTTACTAGCCAGATGTTCTACATGGACGATGCAAGTTTTATGGACGAATTCAAAATGAATGGTGGTAACTCTGGATTGTATTCGAGATCTCGTAAAACTATCGAGGGGAAAATCGCTGACTTGGAAGGACATATTATTAGATTTGTTCCAACAAGACCGTTTGATCGTCAATGGTGTGGAACTATCGTTGAAACTATGGCCCAGCCGTAACGCTTTCAGATTAATGTCTGAGGCACTGATTGCGGGACAGAAGGTTCAAATTGTCGACGCTAGTTTCAAGTTATGCGTTCAAAAAGTAAATCCGGCCGTTCTAATGGCCCACGGAAATATGATAAAGAAAATCCCCGCCGTCTATCCGTATTTGCGTTCAGAGATCAAAGTGTCGTCGATAGCAGCCGGGCAATATAGCTTTAGCGCCGATGACTTATTTCAAGGTATTGTGCCTAATAGGCTCATCGTGGGACTAGTGGCTAGTGCCACGTATGCCGGCCATTACGAAAAATCGCCATTTAACTTCAAACATTACGACTGCAACTCGGTGGGCGTTTACGTGGATGGGCAATCGTACCCGGCCAAACCGCTACATCCGGACTACGAGAATGATATATTCGTGGACTGCTATAGAACCATGACTACATTCCGCGACGATATAAATATCGACATGAACGAATATAAGAACGGTTATTGTCTATACGTATTAGACATCAATCCGTATTATACGTTCAATACGAAGAGGAAAGGTCATTGCCGACTCGAAATTACATTCGCCAAACCATTACCCGAGAGTGTAGTGTACTCATGTACGGAACATTTCCGCAAGTGTTAAACATCGACGATTCCAGAAGTATATTTATACAATGAACAATTTCGAAATTTTGGACATCGTAAATCGATACGATGTTATCGTATGCGCCACGGACGAATTGTCAATATTGTCCGACAGACCCGGGCTATATATAGTGAACACGGACTACAGTTGGAATGGTGGATCGCATTGGGTGGCATTCAATTTCCAGAAACACGGACCCAGCGAATTCTTCGATTCTTTAGGACACGAACCGGAATATTATCACGATACGTACAGAACCGCTTTGATCGCCAATGGACCGTCATACCTCGTGTCTTTGGTCCCCATTCAAGCAGAAGATTCCGACGTTTGTGGACAATATTGTATATACTATGTCCTGTGTCGAGTGGGCGGACTATCTATGTCGGACATCGTGTCAACATTTAGAGATTATTAAAATGAAAACATTTGTAAATAGAATCAAACGATAAATGTTGCGTATATGTATTTATTAGATCTATTAAAATGGCATGAAAACACGAATTATAGTTTGTTTACATCTATAGAGATATCCATTGTAGCGTTTTTGACTTCTTTTCACGTTTATTGCCCGCACCACCAATCTTCTGCGGTCTCCCTGGGGGAAAGTGTAGTTTCGATGCGGAATGCTGCTTAATAGTTTGTCGTTTATCGGGAATGAACTCATCTCCCCTCCTCTCGATGCGGGACGTTTGGTGACGGGTTGTCGTTTTAAACGTTCGAATGTAACATCAGTTATCTCCCTTTTTCTCGATGCTGGACGTTCGGTGACGGGTTGTCGTTTTAAACGTTTGAATGTAACATCATTTATCTCCTCTCCATTAGTATTTACCGGTGTAGTCCGTTCTACGTTCCGCCGAATTAATCTCTGATATTTTTCGTACGGGATCAACACGGATTTCCTCATTGCGCTGCCTCAAATGCGGTTGAACGATCTTGAGTAACGTTAATATATCCGAAGCCTTCCCAACTAAGGCCTTTTTCTTGAGTTTATATCCTATAGTCGGATCACCCAATAAACGGATCGTCCGCTGTCGTCGTTTCAGCTTAGTGCGTTGCGTAGTGTTAAGAGGTATTACGTAACGTAGCACGTTGTGGGCAATCTCGGTTAGCGCCTTTAACTGTTTCCGTGACACCGTGTTTAGTAACTGCGTTCTCTGATCTCTCGATGCTATCAGGAACATTCGAAGAAAATGCCACTGTTCCGTAATGTTTTTCATGATGCCGTTTGAGCTCGCACTCTTATGCTGTATGGTATAAATCACGGGGTCTTGTCCGGGAAATATATTCGTTCTTATGCGATACGCGTCATCGCCGTGCGGAGAGGTATCCACTACCAAATATCCGTACGGTCGTTTTAAAGCATCTTGATACGCTTGAACAAACGTTTTCGCTTTGCCCGGGAATAATTGTCGACCTAACGTAGATATCTGCGAAACATCTCGCATATTTTTTCATCAGAATCAGGTACCACGTGTTCAACGCGATAGTTCGCGCGTGTTTGCCTTTGCCGTATAAGTTCTGTGTGATGAAAACGACGCTAATTTTTCTATGATGACACCCCTGCGTGAATAAAAGTTCCATATCCGGGTTCTGCACCACTTCGTGAGCTAGATCGTCCACTATAATTAATCTGTGTCGACGATCGCTAGTTAATTCGTCGAGTTCGACCGAAGAAAGCAGACCTTGTCTCGATGTAAAATTCGGAATAGTTCTCTCCATTTCATCGAACAATGGTTGATGAATCCCGTAACAATACACTATCTCTATGGGCGGGGTCTCGGAGTACATATACTTCAAATGTTTAAGAAACTCGAAAGTTAGGTAACTCTTGCCACTTCCCGACATCCCACTGATGCAGATACTTGAACACGGTTCGAAGGGAAGCAATGTCGTTGACATCGTTATTTGAGTTTGGAATTAGGCAGAATATACCCGATACAACTGCTAAGTAGACCGATCCAAATCTCCGTCAACGCGTTGCCTATTGACAGATTTACTACAGCAGCGATGGCTATAATGTACACGATGATGATCTGGCAAAAATAAACTATTTCAGATTTTGGGATATTACTTCCCATGAAAGTCCACCGATCGCCTCTTTCGTTTTCCATTACTCTTATAGTTTGTTTTAAAACCTTATGCAGTTAGTGTTCTTATACACTTCGGTCTGGATTATTACACTGACCATTATCACCGGCTTGAGCGTAATTCGATGTCCAATGAGTATATGTCAATGAAAACACTTACACATTGGGCATCGCGGACGGGGTTTGATTCCGTCCGTTCATTTGTGTTGGAGAATGTACAATAACTACATTCTATAACACAAACGCCACCTAGCACCGATTACTGACGTTTGATTATACCTTTAAAATATACTCAAGCGTAAGCGATATGTACTGCTCAGACACGCGAATAAATAGCTCGATAAATAGTGCACGTATGCACGTTCGAGTATACAACAAAATATATATATACAACATGAAATACCAATTAGACGGGACTACACAAACGTATCATGAAATTTAGATGGTTTATGAAACCGACGACCTAATGTAAAAAGGACATTACAACAACAATTTAAACGACCATTACAGGAAATTAGACGTGTTTCATAAAATACAACCAGTATTGCCCAAAAATAATACGGGCTCTATGGAAAAATACGTGCGAGTGAACGAAAACGTAAACGGCTTGAACGAGCGCAAAATAATATTGAACTAAAATAATACGGGTATAACAGTTTACCGAACGCCCGATACAGAAACGATTCTACCCGATAATATCAATGTGTATAGTCCGCGTCTTACTGCTTACGTGTATAATGTGACCTCGGTATTTGCTAGGCCGTATCGTATTTACAACATGGTAAATCAAATGATATGTATTTTCTTTCGGGGGTCTTTTATGTGCACTGGTTTGTATATTTTCTTTTGTCCATTTTTTTTTTTTTTTCTTTTTTTTTTTTTTTTTGCACTTTTTTGCACTTTTTTAAAAAATATTTATGGACTTTTGTGCCCCATATTGTACAAATCTCAACGCACAAATATTGCAACATGTCATTTTTAATTTTTTTATGGACTTTTGTGCTATTGTTAATCTTCAACGGCAAATATTACAACATGTCACGATTCAAAACATAGACTATTTGAATATTGAAATGACTATAACGTACTACATGTTCACTAAGTCCAAGGCAATATCCCAGATGTCAAGCCACGTATTTGACATCTGGGATATTAACCAAGACATTTCGGCATTTCAAAATGGCCGCCATAAATTACGTTCGTATATTTCAAAATTGCCGCCGTAAATTACGTTCGTATCTTTCAAAATGGCCACCGTAAAGTATGTGAATATATTTCAAAATGACCGCCGTAAAAGTACGTTCGTATATTTCAAAATGGTCACAGTAAAGTACATTCGTATATTTCAAAATGCCGCCGTAAATTACTTGTATTTAAAATGGCCACCTAAAGTAGTGAATATAAAGCCGCCGTAAAAAGTAGTTGTATTTCAAAATGGCACAGAAAGTCTTGTATATTTCAAAATGGCCGCCGTAAAGTACGTGAATATATTTCAAAATGGCCGCCGTAAAGTACGTGAATATATTTATAAATGGCCGTCGTAAAGTACGTTTATATGAATAATAATGCTTATACTCAGATAACAGTAACGCATATTCGCACTAGATACACAGCCATAATATAGACTCGTTAGTTAAATCTGATGGTCGAAAAGTGTATATTTATCCTTAACCCTAATGGCTTCATAACAATATGTATAAACACCTGTAACGGTGTGCCACCTAATTTTCAAATTGATTGGTTAGCATTTCAATCAACTCGCTATCACCAACTTCATCCTCACTCTCGCTTTCACTACCCCATCCATTTACAACTTCCTCACATTCTCCCTCTTTAGCCGCGTTCTCTCCCAATTCTCGTTCACCATCAGAGTCTTGACAGCGCAGGCCCGGCACTGGGCAGAGGGTTAGGGTGAGGGGGACGGTATGGATTCCATCATTACATACTTCGCGCTTGCAATAGAAGTATGTGAATCCGCACCGTTGTTGTGTGTACGTAAAGATTCCGTGCTCCTTGACCCGGAAGCCCTTATTCGTGCCTGATGCCGACTTTCCCGTTTCAAGGACTTGTTTGTAAATGTCTAAGGGGTTTTCTAGGAAGCGCTTCGAAATACCCTTACAACTGAATTTGACGTTATCTTCGGATTTTTCTGGATTTGGAACGGGTTGAACGTCTTTGGAGACGATGTATGTTTTGGAGCAGAGCCCAATCATTTCATCGCCAATGAACTCTTGTTTAAAGAGCCCCGGTGTCCGTTTGTCATGCGCTGCATGTTGTGGACAGCAAGTGCGTGGAAACCAATGGTGTTCAACATCTGCTTCCACCAGCTGTTTATTGCAGAAACCATTCAGACCGTGATAATATTGAGGACGCATTTCCGGTTTGATGACGTCATCCAACGACGGCTTAGAAATGGCATAGTAGGCGCTATCGGTGTCCATTTCGAGATACTCGAAGTCTGCTCTGTCTACGTAGATGTCCATAAAATCGTAATAGTATTGTAGCATGCGTAGTTTCGCATACTGCAAAATCATGTAACCCAGTTGTATGGGGAGATCGAGTTTGATTTTCTGCTTGGCCATCTCCATTTCGTAGTACTGTTCCTCCGGTACGATACAGTCTAGTTTACGAAATTTCGGATCGTTGACTAGAAGACAGACTTCGTTCTCTCCCTGGACGTATGTCACTTTACGGTGTTTGGTTTTGTCCATGATCAGACTACCATAACCCGAATTGCCTATGAGTTTCATCGTGTCAGCGATGATACTCATGTCTGGGGACAACGTCACCCGCTCGTCTCGCCGCGCTGACACCTTCAACAAATTCTTTTAAAGCATGTACGGGGTAGATATTCGACGACCTGATATATTTTGGTAACCATCATACCGTGGTTTAAGTACCAGCGGAGAAGAGGCGTAGCAATCAATATTTGACGAGCCTTCATTCCTCCGACAAGGAGACGCCGGGTTTTTTCGGATAGACCGTGGTCCCTAACGTGTTGTTGCATGTGGTCACCGATGTCATCAATCGGAACTTCCGTTGAACAGAAGAGCGGCGACATTTCCCCAAAATATTGGTGAGGAGTCATCTCTTTCAAAAATGCGGGTCCCCACTGATCAGGCACCTCGATATCGACTTCAACCGCCCCGAACAAGGTCGTATCAAGGACGCCATTGATTATTTGTTTCTCCGTAACCTTCCATTTATGATTGCGCAAGAAAGTGGGCTGACGTTCACGGGTGAAAGTTTGCAGGTCATGATCATTTTTACAATCATTTTGGAAATCGCATTCCCATTTTTCAATGACGTTATAGCCTTGATCACGAAGGTAACGGGTGGTCTCCACCGTCTTCTCCAACCTTCGCGGCTGTTCTTCCAACCAGCTCTCTTCAGTTACTTTTCCTCGTGTTATGACAGAGGTGTCCGTGAAAGTAGCAGCCTTGGAATTGATATATTGTGTTGGTGTTACTATCCCAGCCATCCACAACAAATTGCCCCACACGTTTCTCAGAAACCGTGGTTCAATTTGTGTAGGATGTTGGCTCCAGAATTGGAGTTCAGATAGTCCATCCAGTAATAAGCAGAAACCCATTTGTCTCGTCGTTCCGGTTTGAAACCTTGTTCAGCACGGCGTCGAATGAATGGACCAACTGGCATCTCTTGTCCTATGGCCCAGAGATACAACGCATTTGCATCGTCACCCCTTATGCGTTGACAAAGTTTGTCCGGATTGTTTCTAATGAATGTCTCCCCGGCTTTAGCGTGACGTTTGAAAATAATGCTGGGTCCACCAACAATATTTTGCTTGAACGTTTGATACAGATCCGCGGATTTCTTGTCAAACAAAGCAAAATTCGCTCCAGCATTTTTAGATGTCTGGAAGAGAAGTTGTCTAGCGATTCCAGGAACTGAGATAGAAGTCTTGAAGACATCTATGCCCTTCTTAAAGTAGAATTCCTGCAACCGTTCCACGGCCGTAACGAAAGGAGCTACATCTAAATTATTGTACCATATCAATAACTCTTTGAATGTGGTCATCTTTTTCTCTTCCCAGACACGTTTACAGTACTGATATTTTTCTTGAGAAATATTTTCATTTTTTAGAGAGCTAAAGAAGTCTTCGTGAGGTGGAAGTGACGTCACTTCTAGCTTTGAGACGTCACAAAACCAGTCGTAGGGAAAATGGCCTTTCGTTGCCTCTACACGATAAGCTTTGAGACATTTAGCATACGACGTACCCGGGGCAAGAAATTG
The DNA here is from genome assembly GCA_029237695.1 of Conchocele bisecta. Taxonomy (NCBI): domain Eukaryota; kingdom Metazoa; phylum Mollusca; class Bivalvia; order Lucinida; family Thyasiridae; genus Conchocele; species Conchocele bisecta. The sequence goes on from CM055272.1 coordinate 80,024,703, forward strand.
GCTGACATCGAGAAATTTCAATGTATCCGAAGACAGACAAGTATATGCGTTGTTGCGTTTAACTACAAAGCCGCTCTCTGCCTCGTGCATTCGTAAGTGAAATGCCAGTTTCTTTTTTATCAGATTAAGGTCATACTTTGAGGAATTAAACCCTAAAACCGGGATCTGAGACATGTATCGTTTCAACTCTACATATAAACTCTTTAAGTGTCTTCTTACACTCCGTCTCCCTTTCATTTCCGCAACATTCTCCTCACATTCCACTCCCTCACATTCCACTCCCGCACCATCACCACATTCCATTCCATCATCATCATCATCATCATGCTTCTCCTCACATTATTCATCCCCATCATCATCTACGTCATCGTAATGACTTAATTCTTCTTTTAATGTGTTTAATGCGGCTCCCCACCTCGCTACTGCTAGTTTATGTACGCTTTCGGCTATATTATTTAGTTTATCCACCATCTGTTTAACTAACGAGTCTAAGTCCGGTTCTACAATACATATGGGTCGATCGTGAGCAGGCACGTTGCTGCAGATGCTCACCGAAATAGGTACGTGTTTCTGAGTCCATTCGAGGTGCTTCGAAGTTTTAATATTCACCTTCTGAAGCATTGCTTCCATATCGAATACGGCGAACCATTCGAATGTTCGGTGCTCGGTAGGAACGTGTATCCCGTAATATGCCAAACGTTCAAATAGTGACTCGGGCGGTTTGAAAAACCCGCCCGGATACTGAAACTGAGTTTGATTACTGCATGAACGTACGTGGCGTTTTAAGTCATCACTTCTATTAAACAAACGATCGCAATTGTGACATTGATACCGGTTACAAAACATGTTCTCGCGTTTGATGAAACTAAAATGATTTTCGAACAAATTTACGAGCATTGGCTCACCCGGATACCGGCATCGAGATACATATAGCGAATGAGCTGTGTGGTCTTCCGTCAAAGAAAACACGTTGACATTGGTTTCGAAGCATTCTTCGAACATCGGTAAGTCGGTGTATTCAACGCCCGCGAATTCGTTGACGGAAGGCGATACAGCTATATTGTGTGACCTCGAGTACTCCGCCCACTGTTTGAATACTTGTTTGGTTGTTTTCTCCAAACTACGGACATGATCGCCCCTGTGCAGGGCCAGACAACGGAATGCGCACAGGTTGTCATCGTATGGCTTTCCATGTTCCTTCTCGAGAGAATGCAAAGCGTTATGTTTTCTGATATAGCTCGGCAACTCTATAGAATACCCGATGGGGTAATTGGTGGAATAGACGTTAAACACCACATTAGTCACCATCACGGGTTTCCATTTAGTGTCCGGCCTTTGAGCGAGCAAATGATCAGAAAATGACATTTCCTCGAGGTGATTACGCAATTTTAGTAAATCTCGATGCCGGATGATATGCAATGGTTGATGTAGCACATCTACGTTGCTGTACGGCCGAAAATACCTATATTCGCCAGTCTCGCTGTTCCGTAAAATTACCCCGAATGACAGGTTAATGCGGAAACTGTATCTCTGACGAGAATAGATAGTTTCGACAGCGTTCATAATTATGTTTACATTGACATCATTAGTTAGAGGTATATTATACATGTTATTAAGTGGAGATTCTTGGTGGTTTTTCTAAAATCAGAGGAGCATTTGTATTATAATTGTCCCTGAGTCCCTCGTCGATGGACCCATCTTCCCGGACCCAGGGTGCGTCGTTCGTGTCGAAAGGGCGGTCTTGTAAGGAGCGCACCCCACCCAGTTGTTGATAATGCATCTGCATGCCGTGGTTGTACAGTTTCTCTGCGGTTATTAACTTTTGGGGACAACCACGACAACGAAACAGTTCAGAACGGGCTCTTGTTCTTGGTTTCTCTCGTTGACTAAGTTGTGTCGAAGAAGTAACGGGTTGCTGTTTGGTGCTAGTCCCAGGTTGTGACTGATTATTGCTGTGTGTAGCCAGATGTTGGGTGAGCCTGTAGGCGTTCGTACACTTCCTCGAACACTAGAACAGTCGAAAGTGACGTGAGAGCGTCCGCACGTTTTTTCGTGACGGAGTTTGCTCGATTTTTGGTTAAATTCCGTGCCACAATGTGTGCATGTATATCTCTCTCCGTCGTGTACAGTTCTCGTATGTCGAGTAAGATTGCCCTTCACACCGAAAATTGTTTGTCACATACTTCACATTCGTACAGGCTCTTCTGTAACGGAGGAATAAAATATAAAGTTTAAGTGCAAAAATAACAAGTAACTATTCTAACTATTATAGGTTTTAAACGTATGAAATTTCTTGTTTGTTAAACAGGTATACAAAACGTACTAGTTTCAAATAGTCTAAACTACGCCTATGGCAGCGATTTACTGTCGTATACAGTCGAGTTTGACAACCACTGGTAAGAGACCAGTCTCTGTTAAGAGACCGCCCTCCCATATTGTTAGAACCTGGAATTCGAGATCACCAGCCTTGAACAATGGTTATTTCGAAATTTCCCACGCGTGGCTCTTTAACTGAACCTTATAAAATAGAGGGCAATTAGGTTCTTCCGGCATTGTAAATGTTGATTATATTTGCGCATGAATGTTGAAGACGATCGCTTACCTTTGTGTACGACGGATCAGTCACCGTCTGATTAGTTGTAGGTTGGACGATCATCTGTCTAGTTGAATGTTGAACGTTCGTCTCCATCTGACTAGTTGAGGGTTGTCTAGTTGATGGGTTCGTCACCTTCGAATGAAGTATTATCAAAGATTAATGACCCACATTTTGGTTTTGTCTCAGACACGGCGTCAAGGTACGTAAACTGTTAGCGGTTTGTGCATTACCAGTCATTGAATATGTTCACAACACGACAAAAGTGTTGAAGCCTCTCACTACGTTTCTATTAACTAACGGGAATAATATGGATGTGCTCCGTCATGTCCACGCAATAATAACTACACACTCACATTAACAATAAAATTATTACCGGGAGGGCTTGTTCATGCAAGGACATGATGTCACGGATGAGCTGTTCGTGTTCCATCAATTCCCTTATGTCGTCGAAGGCCGCGGCGCAACACCTACAGGTCCACATCTGAAAGGATTTTGGAGAGGAAACTATAGCTAATTGAACAATGTAGGCGATTTAGCGATAGTTGCGTGCCCTATTAGTATGAATATGTTAGGACACGACCGTACATACCAAACTTGGTAGATAAACGCAACAAGTAATTTAGTTAGGTTACGCTGGCTTTTAAGTTTTTTACTAAAATGCGCGGCGAGGGCCAATTTTGAAATTTTAATTTTTCATAGATTATAAGACTCGACAATTGGGTATCTTTACGTACGAATTTTTAGAAGTAAATCGGTTCAGCTAAAATAGCGTGTTATGGACAATTTATTTTTAAATACCATTTTTTTTTTTTTTTTTCTATATTTATATGGCGGCCATTTTGAATTTTCAAAACAAAATAAAATGGGTTTATAGTCGATATATACTATTTCGAGGTCACTGATTACGATTTTCGAGGTTTCGGGTCGATAGAGTGAAAAATAAAAGAAATGAAAATGTGGGCATTTTATTTTTGCTATTTGCCCGAGAGGGGCGGTCATTTTTCATTACGTTTTTTGATTCAGAATTATAGGTACCTACGCACACAATTTGGAACATGACGGACAAATAATTTCTTAGTTATGCAGCTTTTAAGTTCATTACTGAATGCGCATGCGCGGAAGCCATGTTGGATTTTAATTTTTAGTCATTATTATAAGACTCGACATTGGGTATCTGTATTCAATATTTGAGGGCGATCGCTCCAAACGGACAAAATATATTGACTGATTGATGTTTTCTATTGTTTTCGTTCGCTAATTACCGCGTGCGTGATGTTGGCTTTTGGTCTACTAATAGGCCTTGTGAATATATGTCTACATCGCAAATTTGGTGAACCTAACACAAGGAGTTATATAGTTATTAAGATTTTAAGTTTTGGACGAGTTCATTTCAATTAGTAGGGACATTGGGTGCTATGACTTCGCGTTTTAAAACGTCAAAATGTATCCAGGTCACGATTATACAGTATTTTCTATTCAGCGCGTGGTAACTAAAATATGCAGCCCATTCAACTCGTCACGCCCAGCATCACCTAGTATTAAGTGTCATCAAAAAATGCAGTGTTCATGCTTGATAATGCGGGAATATATTGCAGTGATTTAACGGCACATCAAAGGTATAAATATGTTGTTATGGATTAACCCGTGGACCAGCACTCCACCACTAGATTTAAGGTAACGTACCTTTGCTTTCCTGCGACGATATCCCAACACGTAATATTTCCAAGGCTTGCTAATTCACACTATGAACCGCACTTTACATGAAACGCACTTTATATGACCATATATTCCGTCGCTGTCTTAACAAATCTCCACACTCTGTTTTCACTAAAACACACTTTTCCGTATATATCACTTTAAACGTCCTGTTGCGACGACGGTAATAGCGAGAATGAAAATTTGAAAAGGGCGCTCGAGTATATATATATATCCTTCGACGTTACCACGCGTATATCCGAATTGAGAATGGCTATAAAACACGACGTTTAGCGGTTATTACGTTCGAATCCGGTCGTAAAGGGGAGAATAATCGATCGTCCGGCTAGTTAGTCATCGAATCGATAGCGCCTATGTCACGGGAAAACCCGCGGTATACCGATACGGGGCCAGCGATCGATATTGCCCGCGACTACGTACGTTCTACCGCGTTCGCGTACGCTGTCCGCGAAAACGTTCGAGCGTTACGTCACCGAACCCGCGATCGATGATCGGCGAGTCACGAGCTATACTGTATATTGTATAGCGTGCCGCGCGCGGTTAATCTTTTGAACAATATACGATTCGCCGTGAATAGAACACAATCGACTGCGGTAATTAATTACGATTACTCATCGCGTTAGAATTTTTGGCGCGAAATCTAGGGGTCACTGAGGTCATGCTACATGCTACACCTTGGACACTGGGCTCCCGCACCCTATACTACTAGTATGAGCTCTCCTCTGATGGAATGGCGATCAAGGTAGGCCCTGATCAGACAGCACGGATGTGTAAACTGATCTGGGGATATGCTGATAGCATACATAGTAAGATCCATTTTGTCAACAGGTGCCCACGTGTTTATATTACACAATATCTGAGTTTGTGACCCTCGTTCTTGTTTTACTTGTCATTATTGTCTTCACATGTTATCGTTGATGCAACTGTCACTTACTTCTATCATTTCTTTCTTTCTGTTCACATTTGGTGGACTCAACATCGTGGACCGGCGACCAAGATGTATTGTGCTTGCTTTAGATAGATCAGATTTCTAATACTAATTTATGGAATTAAAACTAGAAAGCTTTAATGTTAAGGGTATGGGATAAAAACACAAACGGTTACACCTTTTTCAATGGATAAAAGACAATGATTACGATATATGTTTCATACAAGAAGCGCAACAAGTGATAAAGCCCAGTGGGAAAATGAATGGGGTGGTGATGGGTATTTTAGTGGGGAATATAGCAATAAAGAAGGTATATGTATTTTAATAAAACCGGGGCTTGATTATAAAATAAAACATTATGAACAGGTCATGACCGGTATAATTCAATCTCTTAAAATATGCATTTCTGAAAAATATTATACATTAATCAATATATATGGTCCAAACGAAAACAGTCTACTATTTTACCGAGATCTCGATACATATATAGAAACAGTGAAATAGATACTTTAATAACAGGGGGCGATTTTAATATAATTTTAGATCCAGATTTAGACATGAAAAAATGGCATAAGAGACACAAATAAGAAAACAAGAGAGAAACTATTGTCAATAATTAATAAATATGAACTACATGATACTGGAGAATTCTTAATCCTAATACAAGGAAATTCACATGGCATTCGAATACTAAACCACCAATATTCTGTCGTTTAGACTATTTTTTAATATCTGAAAATGTAATTAACAGAGTAACAAAAAGTAAAATTACTACAGGGTTTAAGTCTGATCATTCGTTAGTATATTTTTGTTTACAGACTCAATCTAATGAAAGGGGTCCGGGATATTTTAAGTTAAATAATAGTCTTACTTGTAAAAACAGAATACCAACAAATAATTAGACGACGGTATTTCTACCATTGCCGAAATCAACCAACATGCTAATCCAAATACACTTTGGGAGATAATTAAAGGCACAAGAAATGAAACGATAAAAGTTGCGTCTACTAAAAAGAAAAAAGATTTAAAAATGGAAAATAAATTAATAGAGGAAATAGATAAATTAGAAGCAGACTACTCAAAAAATATATCGGAAGATATTTTAATAGAATTAAACACCAAAAAAGATATGTTACAGCATTTATATGAACATAAAGTTAAGAGTAATTTTGTTAAGATCAAAAGCCGAATGGATTGAGGGTGGGGAAAAAAATACAAAATACTTTGCAAATTTAGAACGGAAACGGTCTGAAAATAATAGGATAACTAGTTTAACGGTAAATGGTCAAAATATTACGAACAATGGTGAAATATTAAATGAAGAAAAAGAATATTATAAAAAATGATATACGAAAATACAAATCACAAATTTTTTTCAAATGATAATGGTGTAAACAGATTATCCGAAAACAATAAAGAATTATGCGATGGCAACCTTTCAGAATACGAATGCAGTAACTCTTTAAAGGAAATAAAAAAAACATTAAGAGCCCATGCTCAGATGGTCTGACTGTGGAATTTTATAAAATATTTTGGAATGACATAAAAATATATTATATGGATTCTTTTAAATTTTCATTAGCAAATGGATCACTAAGTGAATTGTAAAAACAGGGTGTAATAACATTAATACCAAAAAATGATAGCGATTTTTCTATACTTACGAATTGGATACCTATATCATTACTTAATGTGGATTACAAAATTGCATCAAAGGCCATAGCAAACAGAATTAAAAAGGTTTTACCAAATATAATAGATGATTCACAAACCGGATTTCTTAAGGGAAGGTACATCGGAGAAAATATTAGAACTCTTTACGAATTAATGGACCATTTGAATGAAAATGAATTACCGGGTTTATTTTTCTTCGCAGATTTTGCAAAGGCATTTGATACTGTTGAACATTCCTACCTCTTAAAAGTTATGAAACATTTAAATTTTGGCAACGACATTCTAAATTGGATTAAGCTTTTTTTCTCTGATGCAAAAAGCTGTGTTACAAACAATGGTTATTTATCGGATTTCTGTTCAATAAATAGAGGCGTACGTCAAGGATGTCCTTTATCACCTTACCTTTTTATTATCGCCATTGAAATACTATCCAAAGCAATTATAAATGAAAAATATAGAATAGGGGTAAACATTTAAAAAAATTAGAAAATTTAAATAAAACAGAATGTTTGCCGATGATGCAACTTTTGTGACAGATGGTACAAGAAAATCATTTGAAAAGTTAATATACATAATAGATGAATTTAGTAAAATATCTGGTCTCAACCTGAACACGAAAAAATCAACTGTAATGAGCGTTGGTGCCTTAAAACATGAAGATCTGATTTTCTGTCCGGATAAGAAATTAATTTGGACTTCTCTTAGTGCAAAAACGTTAGGAATTACGTTCTTAAATAATAATACAGATATCCACGAATATAACATCCTTCCTAAAATAGTATAGTTTGAACAGTGTCTTGATAAGTGGAAACATAGAAACTTAAGTTTACTTGGACAAATTACAGTTATTAAAACGTTTGCTGCTCCAAAATTAATATATCCATTTAGAGTTTTACACGACCCTCCAGACAACATGATCAAAATAATTAAAAACAAATTATTCGATTTTTTATGGGACAGCAAGCCTGATAAAATTAAAAGAAATATAATCATCCAATCCTACGAAAAAGGGTGATTAAAATGTTAGATATATATAGTTTTATAACATCAATAAAATCATCATGGGTAAAACTAATATGACACATCAAACAGAGGTAAATGGAAACAACTTTATGAAAAAAAATTGAAAGATATGGTGGATTTTTGCTCTTTGAATGTAACATAAAAGCAGAAGATTTAAAACATATAGCGAAAGAAAATAAGTTTTTAAATAATGTTTTAAAATCCTGGTCACATATTAACTATTCCTCCAAAAAATGACACAGTATCAAAATAAATACTTTGGAATAATTCCAATTTAAAGCATCAAAACAAAACAATCGTTTTCAAAGATTGGTACAATAAAGGCATTAAATACTTTGAACATCTATATGACTACACAGTAAGGAATGTTCTACGCTTTACTGATTTTACAGCAATATATTCAATATACGTCAGGACAATTTTATAAAATATCAAAGTATTGTGAACAGCATAAGTCCATTATGGGCCGAGAAAATAAAAACAGAAAGCATCAACACAACTCCACAATCTACGTCGCTTATATCGAGAGTACAGGATAGCAAACATGTGAACAAATTTATATATACACTGTACAAGACAAACACACAAACAAAATATAGAAGAAAAAAAATGTGAACAAAAATGGACAAATTAATTTTCTGTTGATAATCAGATTTACACATTAGCTTTCGATTGTACAATAGACTCAACATTACGCAATTTCCAATATAGATATTTAATGCGTATCATTGGGACAAATAAACAACTCTGTCGTTGTAATATAGTAAATAGCAGTATATGTGATTTTTGCTCTATGTATGTTGAAAGCATAAAACACATGTTCTGGGAATGTATGTACATGTATGTGCAACATTTTTGGTCACAGCTTCGAAATTATCTAAATGAAAAAGACATAACATAGGAAATAAATTTTCATGGTGTTTCTCTAGGAATAACAAATAAGACACTGATGGTAAAACAATTTAATTTTATAATTTTGTTAGCAAAATACCATATTTTCAAATGAAAATATGAAAAACATGATATTACTTTCGAATCGTTTGTAAGTTACTTGAAAAATAGAATACATATAGAAGAAATGGCGACAATGAAAAGCAAAAGAGAACAGCATATTATTAAGTGGGGCAGGTTTAATATATAAAGTTCTTATAGGCACCGCAAGAAAAATCAAGCACAACATATCTCTATATTAAATATAAAGTACACAACTACACAGGTCCAGCAGGTATGAACACAGAGAAAGAAATCCTTACCTTCTTCCTTCTTTGCATGCTCTGTATATCTCAACTACTTTACTCTCCCATACATTTCACTTTTTAATATAGTATGTAATCATTGTATTTCATTTAGCTATATTCTCTTGTAAACTTTATAAAATGTACATGTTGTATTTAAAAGTGGAAATAAACTATTTAATAACAAGAATACAAATTGTGACGTTTTTGTTTCCTGCTCGATTTAATAATCCATTACATGTACTGACATATTTAAAACAATTAATAGCTAATAAAGTCATGTTTATACACACGTTTACTTTACTTTAACCTAAATTGTGGTATGTAAGTTTCTGCTGTGCAGAATAGCAATTTTGAGGCATGATATTTTTAAATTGTTTATACTAATTAAATATTTCACCTGAAAAGAAAGACATTTTCGACAGATTATAAAATATGATCATTGCACATCAAAAAATAAATACAGAGACTAAATAGTTATGTCCGTTAACGTTATAAGGAAACACGGTTAACGCCCCTGATATCAGTGTGGAAATTTACGTCCGATGTAAAATGTATAATAATGCCAATCAATACGTGGGGTAATGGAGATTAAATTTTTATTTTGCCAGACAATGTCTCAGAAGTTGTCTCTGATATACATAACATGTTGTGCGTGCTGAGTGGGCATGTACCTTTAATATTCATTTTGTTATTCTATTCACACGGAATGTCATTGCGTTCATGCCTCAACATTCAATTACATTTGTATATAATTATGAATTACGCCTGCAGCTATTTATTTTCCGATACCTGTTACTGTGTTATGCCATAACAGGTACATGTTTAATGATAAAAGTACATACGGGTACATATGCAGGTGCGCCGGAAGCATCATAAGATTGGTCCGGCGAATTTACTGGGTGCCCTCGCTGCCCACCCAAAGTGCATGTTGTTACCATACAGTTGAATGGTAACAACATACACTTCTGATGAGAAAGGAGAAAAATTGCAAACAAAAATATTTAGATTCCATTTTTTAAATATGTGAATACCAAATATGTCAACATTATTAATCCGGCAGTCGCCCTACCTGCCGGACCTGTTAAGACGCCTCTGCATATGTAGCTGTCAGCCGACAGTCGGACAATTCAGTACGCGTTGGAAGGTTGTATTGTATAAGAATCGGCCGCACAGCTATACACCAGCTATTAATTGTTAGTCACTGACTTCACTTCAAGTCCGTCGGTGAGCACATGTATTACTAGTTGCGAGAGTAGATTGCAAGTTACCGTTCGCAACTAAGGTATTACGTATGTTTGGATTCGTGACGTTGATGTTTCAGCATCCAAACCGTGTTCACAAGGACGAACAAATCCCTTCAGACTATACAGAGTTCGTTTCGTTTTCTAATTAAGTTTCCTAAACTGCGTAATGTTCACGAGCTTTTGCAGCTCGTAGAATACTGCAAAACGATTTAGAAAAGTTACGGTATTTTACGTACATTACGTCAGATTTTGACGACATGTTCGTGGAAATTGACGGAATTGAATTCTGCGTTTGCTTACAAAATTTCGTAAACTTAAGGGGTCATATATATACAGAAAATATCACAGTTTCGATAAATATTTTTTCATGAAAAATCGCACATCTTCTACAAGATCTGTACAAGATTCGGCACATGGCTTGTCTCGTAGATATCGCACTGACAACTACATGCATACTAGTGTTATACCGATAGTCCAAGATTTGTTTGCAACATGTTCGGTTTTGCGGTTTATTAATATTGACCAGTCTTTGCAATTCATACTGGCTGCGACTGGGAGATTTGGGCTGGATTTTGCGACCAGTGTAGATCCAGATCAGACTGTGCATCCGCATCCGCACAGTCTGATCAGGATCTGCACTGTTCGCCATTCCATCACTGAAACACTCGTCATGCTTCTAACAATTAACATAGATCGTTATCAGGCTACCATGGCTACAGAAGTGTGTTATTTGATCAGGAGCAATACTGGTCACACATCTCATACTCCCTGTTTATCCAGTCGTTTGTTTTTGCATCACATCTGAAGAGAGTGCCATCATATACACAGATTGGTGCTGGAATTGCTATACTGCCAATATTAGTACTGATTCCAGAATTTAAATTACAACTCTCGTTTTCTTTATTCCATAGAAAAACAATGTCACCATATCTGCCATTTCGGTCATAAAATTCCATTGCGCTCCGAACCGTACCGGAAATAAACCAGTGCATGTTATAATACTGAATATGGGTATGACTAAAATAAGAAAAGGGCCCTTTTCTAAGAAAAGGACAGAAAAGGACTTCGTGTCTAAGAAAAGGGCCTATAAAAACCACATTAACGGTTCAAATGAGTGTAAAACAATGTTTATATATGTATAACGATATTTTATTGAGGTACCCATAAAATAAAACCCATATCATGAAGAATAAAGATGTTGTGCCATTTGAAGAAATCTCGACTCAAACCGTGTATTGAACTATATAAAATGGCAGACAGAAAAGGACCTCGTGTCTAAGAAAAAGGCCTATAAAAACCACACTAACGGTTCAAATGAGTGTAAAACAATGTTTATATATGTGTAACGATATATTTTATTGAGGTACCCATAAAATAAAACCCATATCATGAAGAATAAAGATGTTGTGCCATTTGAAGCACATTGTTAAAACATTGTTTTACACTCATTTGAACCGTTAGTGTGGGTTTTATAGGCCCTTTTCTTAGACACGAGGTCCTTTTCTGTCCGCCATTTTGTATAGTTCAATACACGTTTTGAGTCGAGATTACTTCAAATGGCACAACATCTTTATTCTTCATGATATGGGTTTTATTTTATAGGTACCTCAATAAAAGATCGTCATACATATATATATACACATTGTTTTACACTCATTTGAACCGTTAATGTAGTTTTTATAGGCTCTTTTCTTAGGCACGAAGTCCTTTTCTGTCCTTTTCTGTCATTTTCTTAGAAAAGGGTCCTTTTCTTATTTTAGTCATACCGATACAATATCATCCTAAACCGAAAGTAGAGTTTAGTGACGTAATGCTTTCCTGGAAACTCTTATGCTCTAATACAAAAGCTTCGACTTGTTCGATTTACGTCAGTCTTGACCCTAAGCTGAAGTTGCCCGCCGGAAGTGAAGGGTACCTGAATAGGTTAAAATTTACCCCTACACCGAACATTATTTCGCGGGTTAATTCCGCTGCCGGAAGTTATCGCAAGCAACGCATATCATATACCATAAAAACTACTCTTTATAACAGCTAAATAGTACTTCCGGAAAATGCAAAACTGAGAAAGGGACACAGTGATTGCAAAAGGGTATCGGAATATGCATTTCTCACGACCACCATCAAAAGGGTATGGCGGCTAGCCCACCCCCCCCCACCCTCCACCCCTAAGACGAAGGTGTCGGGTACCCACTAGTATGGTGACGGAGGACATAGGCCCCGGTGTCCGGCGGCACCGTCGGCTATGGTCCTGAAGTAACTTTGTGGGTATGGTGGTCAGTTTAAGTCATGGCATTTTCTCTAAAACCACCACGGGAAGGGGCAAGTGAAAAGGGCGCGACCGCTAACCCACAGGGGAAGGTGCCGGGCAGCGAATAGTATAGGGCGTTATGGCAGAGGCCCTGGTGTCCGGCGGCACCGTCGGCTTAGGGCCGGTTGGTGGCCGGTTGATGCCATAGCATATTTCACGAAATCTGAAAAACGGCGTTGGGTCAATTCAAAAGGGTATGGCGGCTAGCCCTCTAGAGGAAGATGCCGAGTACCGATTAGTACGGTGACGTGTGGCATAGACCCCCGTCTCTGACGGCACCGTTGGCTAAGGGCATGAAGCAACGCGGTATGGTGGTCAGTCGAAGGCAGTATGGTGGTCAGTCCGGAGACCATGGAGACCATGTCACGTCAATAAAAGTTCCCACTACGCTCTGAGTACGTTGTAGGAGTTCCCATTGCGTCGTGGCCTTTTTTCTTGGACGCAGCTAGAACTAGCGGCGGTGTGATTTGGTCATAAGCGTACTACACCGCGCATGAATATCGGATTATTTAGTGTTAGTAATACTAAAACGCCACAGCCTGATGTGCAAAAAAAAAATTAAAATAGTGCAGATGTTTGAGGCGACAAACACAGTTTGCATGTAAATACTGATAATTACTACCCAAATACTAGTAGATCGACTTTTTGTTTGATTGGAGATTTGTAAAAAAAGATAACATCAATTTACAGCTATTTATTACTTGTTACTGTTATTAATTAAATGACACTTATTATCAACCATGACAATGTTTTTGTTTCAATAAACTGGGTCTCCGATAAAGTGGTGAAACATAATTCCACACAATTGTTTAAACGCAAATTGGTAGCACATTTGTGAACATAATTGTACATAATGTTGATACACATACTTATTTAGATTACGCATTTAATTGATATACATAATATAAAATTGGCTTATTTGTATATAAAACAGCCTTATTGTACCGTGCATGTGTATTATTCATTTAAATAATAATAATTTATTATATCTACATAGCGGGCACTAGCAATATTTTAACCATTACACGAGTGATTTAAATTGTGTCGTCTGCTGTTTATCTTGTATTTTCCGTTTTGCTCTTTAAAAACATGTTTTTACAACACTTCATTTTAATTTCCATTTGAAAGCGCTGTGAAAGTATTCTTTTAAGCAAAGAAGCAAAAGTGTACAACAAGAGCAGACGACAATTTACGTTTCCCGCATTTTAAGGGTTAAAACAGATGGAGTACTTACATAATTATACACTTATTGAATTCGTTTAAAGAACACTTCGTGCCTAATAGATGGGACCCCATCAGTGTCTACATTGTTCATTTCTTCATATTGTTAGTTGATGCGCTTTGCAAGCAATGTTGTGTGTTTTCTCATGATCGAGAAGAAATTTGCCACTTAATAAATGTACCAACTAGCAGATATTGGCTTCTGCGTGTGGAATGGTCATCTGTTATGTAACACCTGCTGACCTTGTTGACCATCTATAGTTGTTGATTCCATTTACTCTACAGCAGAGCGTTTACATTTGACTGTTCATGACAAATGTCTTTTACTTATTCTGTACAAACACAATTCTGCAATTTTGCACATTCAAAGAACATACTTTAACATAATCATAAGGAAACAGTATTAACCCTCACTACGCGTGAGACGGAAATTGTCGTTTGCTGTTTTTCATGCGCTGTTCAAAACAGGATTTTGTCGAGAAATATTGTAAATAAAACTTTTCCCGCAGACGGCAAAATGTAATTCAGCGTAGTAACTGTTAACACAAGACACATTGACAAAGTATAACTACACATACACATTTCAGCTCAGGCCCTACAATGCTCATGTTTTTAGCTCACCTGAGCGAAGCTCATGTGAGCTGTAAAGTATTGTTACCGCAATGTGTCCGTCCGTCATCCGTCCGTCGTCCGTGAACATTTTCAAACGTCTTCTCGCGCCCAGTGGGCAATTGACGTCTAAGGGACGTTGTTTAGACGTCTTTTTCTGACGTTGGATAGACGTTGAAAAGTAGTTGAATTTGCAAATTTTTTAGACGTCATGAAGATGACGTTGAAATGACGTCATTTTCACAACGTTGTATCAACGTCATTTTCACAACGTTATATCAACGTCATTTTCACAACGTTGTTACAACGTCGCCAACATGACGTCTAAGCAACTTTGAACTGACGTTGAAACAACGTCACAATGACGTCAAAACAACGTAATAAACCAGACGTTGTAACAACGTTACATGCAGACGTTGAAACAACGTCACAAACCGACGTTGAAACCACGTAACCTAACGTTGATTGATTGATTGATTATTGGTGTTTAACGGCCTATCAACAGCTAAGGTCATTTAAGGCCGGGCCAACAGGATGGATTTTCCCGTATTCAACCTGTCCACAATGAGGGAAATTCCCAAAATCAGAACTCAATATTTACATAACAATATATTCAGTCCTGAAATTAGAATATCCTGACCTGGTGCCAGGTCCATACCGCACCAGAGTCACTTAGCTCTGCCCCAAAGTAATAGGGTTAGCTATATTAAAGCTTATTATTTCTTAATGGAGCATAACAGGATTTAGCTCTCAAGCACAGGGGGCATGTAAAGGAGGGCTAAACCATGTAAGTCGGCATTCCGGAAAGGATGAATACCGATCGTTAAACTACCCTTCGCTGCTCCCAACCAACCACCCAAGCCTAACGTTGAAGTAGCACCAAAATCATCCCAATCCTGCAACGACTGTCAACCAATGTGGCATTAACACAACAGTGTAAACAAGTCACAACACAAGCCCAGCCTTGTATTCACACGTTTGATGGATTATTGATATTTTACGGCTCATATGAATGTCTAACTTTGTCATTTGGGTCGCAATACACACAGAAGCACATCTAGTGTTTTGTAACCTGTTAATCTGGATAGAAGTCAGCAAGAGGGATTGATTATAGAGCTTCAAATAAGTGTCAGTTTTCCGTAAAAGACAATTGTAAAAAATTGAAATTAACTTATTTCAATGGGTTGGTATACATGGAATTGATGAAAAAAGGTTTGAATGACAAGAATAACGCTTCATTTTCAAAATAACGAGTCAAAAACCCAACATGTATCTGAAGCTCTTGTATATACTATTCCCAAACCTTTTGAGCTGGGCAACAACACTCAAAGACAAACGAAGAACAATTTAATTCTTTATTTTTTTCCTTATCAAACAGCAAAAGGTTGTTCATGGCAGGAACTTCATTACAGGTGATCACTGATCAGCCCTTCTTCCGCCACCACTCTTCTGTCTGGTGCGTACTTCAAAACCGACCCAATTTCCAGTTTCTTGGCATGCTCTGTGCCTGGAAAGGACTTCTGGGCACTTGCTGAAATGAACATGAACTAATTGGGAGTGATTTTGATGTCACTTTAAGGGCCAATTCAGTTTTGACGGAAGAATGGATGGGGTGGGGGACACTCATTGGTAGAGGGGGTGGTGTGGGGGGGGGGGCACAGTATATGTTTGGCAAAGTTAGTTAGGCTATGATGCAAGTGTATTGCACACAAAAAAACCGGTATCCGGACAGAACCCCCTCGGACAAAACACCCTCAACCTAAAAATTACAACATGGAGCGGGTTTCGTCCATGTAGTCATTTTTGTACTGAGGCTGTTTGTCCGAGGGTGTTTTGTCCTTCACTAAAAAATAACCCGTGGCTATATCCACTGAGCCACACCGGCTCCTGGCACTATGTAGAATACTTGCTGCATAACATTATTATAACTAGAACGACAGTCGCCCACGACCGCATTGTATCCCCCTTGCCGCCATGTCAGAAAATATTCAACAAAGGGGGATAACTCCAAAATCAGCGACCCGAGAGTTGTGGTTCTTGTGCGCGACACGTTGTTGACTCGTTATCTATGCATGAATGAAGTTTTGTTCAAATTATTCCATGCGGTTTCAGACTTATAGCCCGGACACCCAAGTGTCTGCGGCGGCGGCGTGACGACGTCAGATACATAGTATCCCTGACTATCGTCAGGGGGATACAATTATAGCTGCCCAGCACTTTTCTGTTCCGAAAGATGAACCCTGTGTCCTTATTCTTCTACAGGAAGAATATGAACCATGAAAGTATATATTAGCTTTGTCAACATTGAGACCCAGAACAATATGCGTGCATATCCAAATCCGCTTCGGTGTCTGCCCGGTTGGCCATTCAGTGTTCAGTTTGTTGGACACGTCTTATTCAAATTTTAACCCTCCTCCCTTGCTATTACAGTTGTATGAATGTGCCTTCATGGTCAAACACACATTCCTTTGTAATGTAATTGAAATATATCTTTGTAACTCTTATTTACTTTATGGCAAACTAGAACGACAGTCGTCCACGACAGCATTGTATCCCCCTGCCACCACCGCCATCCTCTGTCATTTGTAGGGTGGGGTCAGGTGTAAAATATAGCCAAGTGTATAGTTAATGGTCAGGTAGGGGCGAGGCCTGTCCTCATTGTCAGCGACATTCTGGTACATATACATCAATATGTATTCAAACGGTATTGGAGATATACTCCAGATAAGAAATGTAAGTAGTATAGGGTGGACTCGCCCAGTGTCCAAGGTGTAGCATGTAGCATGACCTCAGTGACCCCTAGATTTCCCGCCAAACATTCTAACGCGATGAGTAACCGTAATTAATTACCGCAGTCGATTGTGTTCTATTCACGTCGAATCGTATATTGTTCAAAAGATTAACCGTACGCGGCACGCTCCATTGTATAGCTCGTGACTCACCGATCATCGATGCGCGGGTTCGGTGACGTAACGCTCGAACGTTTTCGCAGACAGCGTACGCGAACGCGGTAGAACGTACGTAGTCGCGGGCAATATCTATCGCTGGTCCAGTATCGGTATACCGCGGGTTTTCCCGTGACATAGTCGCTATCGATTCGTTGACTAACTAGCCGGACGATCGATTATTTTCCCCTTTATGGCCGTAGTATTGATACGGGATTTATACAAATTGTATAGAATATTTCAAAGAGAGGATTATATTTTAATACTATTGATACGGGATGTGTACAAATTGTATAGAGAGGATTATATCCGTACTGATGACATCTCGATTCGAACATAATAACCGCTAAACGTCGTATTTCATAGCCATTCTCAATTCGGATATACGCGAGGTAACGTCGAAGGTTATATATATATATAGAGAGAGAAAAGTATATATTTAAAGAGACAGTGAACAGTGATCCAGAAATGAGGATAAGAATTGTAAAATATATACAAATACCCGCGTAACTAGTGCGGAGAGTTTAGGTACGGTTGAC
Source organism: Conchocele bisecta (assembly GCA_029237695.1). Classification (NCBI taxonomy): domain Eukaryota; kingdom Metazoa; phylum Mollusca; class Bivalvia; order Lucinida; family Thyasiridae; genus Conchocele; species Conchocele bisecta. Next base: position 80,042,744 of record CM055272.1, read on the forward strand.
AAGGCTGTATCATACTAGAACATTTCCAACCGTATAGGAGGAAATTTATATAAGAATACTGCGGTTTTTACGAATATTATATGCGAAATAATACTCCAAATTTTGTACGTAGGTACCTATAATTCTGACTAAAAAAAAACGTAAGGAAAAATGGCCGCCCCGCTCGGGCAAATAGCAACAATAAAATGCCCACATTTTCATTTCTTTATTTTTCACTCGATCGATCTTAAACCTCGAAAATCGTAATCAGTGACATCGACATAGTATATATCGACTATAAACCCATTTTTTTTTTTGAAAAATTCAAAATGGCCAATATAGGAAAAAAAAAAAAAAAAAAGTTTATAAATTGTTGGACGCGATGTGCGTTTTGAACTCCATCTAGGAGGCAACTATTACTTACGCATAAACGGAGGATTTGAAGCGGTTAATTTAAGAAAATACAGCATCCCAGACGGAGGAAACGATATACAACCCACACGAATCACTTTGAAGTTCGATGAATTTGATAGACTCGTGAGTTTAATACCCGTCATCGAACGGATCGTAGCAGAACTCGCTACGATCCAACCGTGTTACATGCAGCCAGATCACGCCAATTTACTCGGAGCGCTATACTGCGCAGAGTGCAATCCCAACTGCGTCATATAAGAAGAGACGATGTTAATTTGGATATATTTATTCCACGAATACGTGGCGAAGACGCTGATACCTTATTATAATTTAAAATTCGAGGCTCGGGAAGCGGCCAATAGTTTTATAGAGTCTTGGGAAAATCGACAAAATGAATGTAGAAACTGCTCGCATGCCGGGAATGAGTTCGGAGAATGCCAAACGACACATAGCCGCTGCGAAATGGATCGGCGTTTCTGTTATGATACTCATAACTCTAGCCATCCCGACGTTGATTTTGATCCGACGATTATCAACGGATCGCGGTGAACGATTGATCGATTACAACACGACATCCAGTAGTAACGCGATGGCGTGCGATTACAGCGAACGTTACGATCTCGGTGAAACGACATATTTAACGGTGTGTGACCTAAGCGGATCCGCCCCTGGACATAAGGAGATTTATCAACAACTCGGCATCTATCGCCCTTCCCTTACCGTTACCGATTCCTGCGAAAAGGGATCTTATGATCGTTTAGAGTTACAGTTCTTGATCATGGGAGGTAATATGTCTTCCCTTACCGTTACCAATTCCTGCGAAAAAGGGTCTTACGATCGTTGAGAGTTACCGTTCTTGATCCTTGGAGGTAATATGTCTTCCCTTACCGTTACCGATTCCCGCGAAAAGGGGTCTTATGATCGTCGATGGACCGACATATACCTCGAAATATACACTGGCCAACAGCGTAGACCAAAATGATGGACGTTCAGCGCGTTCCCCTTCGAACTTTCATACACCGCTCGTACGAGCTATTAACGGTACTCTATTAATATAATATGGAATAGTGTAGACCCTGATCGTATAGTCCGTAGATCGTTTATCAACATTTTTCGTAATTTACGAACGTACGTTAAATTTCGTAATTCTTTTTTCAAGAAAAATCGCAGTCGTCCTAGGTAATATAATTATCGGACATAGCGTATTCGAAACATAGGCCGACAATGGAATCGAATCTGACGGGGGGGGGGGGGGGGGTTGAGCCGGCCGATCGTTTAAATCGCTCGGTTTTCAATGCATCTTAAATCAATAGTGACCAATATTGATGCGGGATTTAGCGTTTCCATAGAGACGGTCGGATAGTGTCGACGGTTATACGTACAAAGAATATACATGTAGAATCGAAGAACATATTTTCCCGTCGTAAATGTATACACTGAACACTTTTTTATCCGGGTTTACGCCGGTCGCGTTTATTTTATAAAAATGTTTAATTTAATTACGTATGTTTCAATACATTACCTAGATATTTAACTTATTCTACGTAGAATTATATTTCGCACGTACTCTGAAAACGTTGATGTAAATTACGGTGAAAGTGGTAAAATCGTGCATATATATTTTATGAAGTAACGCAGATTTTTAACATATTGATTTAAATATCATATTTCGGGTATAAATATATTTCGCATGTACTCCGAAAACGTTGATGTAAATTAAGGGAGAAAAATATACGCACGATACGGTGGTAGTGTCCGATCATTATGATGGACGCTGTCAAAATTCACTCGGAACATTGTATTAATTAAATATCAATTGGTATTTTGTATATAAACATACTTCAAGTTTCACCTTGTCCGTCCGTCCGTCTTTCCGTTTATTTTTTAATACTTTCGCAAAACCTTAACCTCGGGTAAATGACATATATTTTAATTGCTCGGAATTGGTTCATAGTTCACACACGCATTGCCCTAATGGTTCTCTAGCGCCCTGTGACAAATATACGTCCGCGCCCATAACCCTCCCAGGGGCAAGGTTGCATACTTTACGGAGACCGAAAGCCTTAACGCTCTGGATTAATTGGTCGCCATGGGGGTCCTATGTGTGTCGACTGGCCACATTTTATAGTTTATCCTCGGTGTTCGTTAAGCACGATTACCGTTTATTTTGTATAAATACGGTATAGAGTACACTGATCAGTTAAACTCGGTGCTATGAGACGTTTGTGTCATGTATTCCGCATGTACTTTGGGTTTGTTGTTTTTTTTTTGTCAACTTTTGACGTTGACATTCGCGGTACTCTATTAATACATTATAGAATAGTGTAGACCCTGATCAGATTGCGTAAGTCAGTCCTTTGCATTAAGTATATTTAATTCCTTCCAACAAGTAAACGCCATATCGTTCAGTACTATACAGCTAGACAGTAATACTGAGCTCATAAAGACACATTTTAAATGAAATTATCAGCAAGAAGAATGACCATGTATACACAAGAATTACAATTCGTCTGCTACGGTATTAAATTGTATAGAGTTTATCGTCGTTTATTCGTCTGTGTTTACAGGTAAACCGATTTAAGTCCAGTGTAGTTAGCTTCGAGACGCGTTTCAACAAATCACTGTAAACATGTCGACAGTTTAATTTAAACAGAGGCATATCGGAAATACGGTATCGATCTTAACACTCGCTCATTAAAGCTCATTAAAGGTAAATACAAATATGTTTCTAGCCAATAACGCGAACATTAATCCATTGTGATATTTTTAAATACCCCGGCATCAACGGTATCGATCCGCGTATCGAATACAGGTTTGCACAGGTATAAATTGTCGTCTGCTATTAACGGGTATAATACGGGTGAACGCCCTTATCGGTTTTTTTTTTGACTGCGCCGACCGATACGGTTAATTTACTATATACATATAGTAATTAAGTGTTCTATAGAGACGTGGCTTACTTAGTATCTGACGCAAAGTCTCAGGCAACAGTCGTAGATCCGCGGAAATCTGTGACTAGCATTGTTTTCCGCAATTTCATTTCTCCATTGTTTAAATGTTAATTGGCCTACTTTAATCCTTGAATCTTTGAAGAATCCCGTTCTTAATAATAGGGCTTCCTTGAACTCTTCAAACATTTCTATTTTCTCTAATTCCTCCTTGATGTGATGATCCATGGTGTAAGATATCGTTCATTTGTTACTTTTAGTTTGAAAGCAAGTATCAATGCTTTCATGTATGCTATGTGATTCAATATATCTGTCAGAGGATTCATTGTTTCTTCAAGTGTGTATATTCATAGATTTATTCAGTTACAATCCATTCCTACTTTTATAGTCTTCAGTATCAACCAATCGTTTATTTCCAGGATTGTTTGACTTGTTTCTTCAACCGTTCCAACCACGATTCATTGGGTCTGAAACGGATTTTGTTTTTAAGTTGTACCCACAGTCTGTATGCTTACAATTTCTCTTGTTCGTCTAGTACCATTTCGCAAAGCATATACTACCATTCTTCCATAATTTTATAGGGATCTAATTTCCGTAGAGCTGTCAATATGAATAAATCTGTTTGTTCAGTCGTATCTGTGAATAAGGACAAGTCATGCTGTAATTGACTTGGATTCTCAATCTGACATCCATAACAGTTGTCAATTACTTCTGTTTTAATTAATGATTGAAGTTGTTCAACCATACATCTGTTGAATCATTCATGTATTGTCTTTCTTTTACGTGGTGTTTCTCGGGATTTCTTTACCAGACAAACATCGTTTTGTAACCACAACTCATAATTATACCCCATAATTTGTATTGTTTATTATCTAAAAGCACTGTATAATATTTGCTGTTTCTAGCGCGAATACCTTGAAGATAATGGCTTATGCCAAAATGTAAACGTTTATATAGTGTGTAGGTACAACTGTTTATAAGGTTTTCCTATTCTAAATATTTGTATTGGCCCTGAAAAGGGCCTTTTGTCTTGATCGTCTAATTCAAGTTTGCTTTTTATCATACTTGATCACTCTTTTGATGTATTTTTCATGGCCATCATAGTCCCGTGACCCGCAGCTTCTACATGTCAAGAGAAATCTGTGTGTAGACCTTTTGCTGGGTTTTCCAGGAATCGCAAATGATGGTGCTGGAGCTCGTCGGATCTCCTCATCCCAGTCTTCTTGCTGTGGTCGTACACTCGCTCTCTCATCATCACCCCAGTTTTCTGTAGGCTTCGACATCGTGTTCAAGTAATGTTCATACAGAACGGTGTAAGGGGTTTATATAGCATGTAAACGGATTAAGCTTTTAACCAATCAGGACACTGATTATAGTATCCTAGTACAGTTGATGGAAAATGAACACGGACCATAGAGAAAGCACCATTTGTTCTATTCAAAAAAGACATATATCATTCATATTCAATCAAAGTCTCAATGTCCTGTAACCGTATGGTACAGTATATTAATTGTCAACAATGACACGTTTTGTGTACACAGACCTAAATGTCTTGCTTTAACATTCACTCGTTACTGTTCTGTTTGCATGTCTCCTGATTTTACATGCATAGACAACTTTCACTTCGGTACTTCGATCATCGGCACATTGAACATACGTATCAAATTTCACCATTTGACTTGTGTTGTAATCGAGTGTCAGTCCTTTAACTTTGCATTTGGATTTCATTTCCCCAGCTTTTGTTATCAACTTGTACGCAAAGCTCTTTGACCGTTATCTATAACTACATTGTACTCAAGTGTGGGGAGTTAACAGATTTTGAAGGTAATGTTAGCTCTCTTTTAGAAGTCCAAGGCTACATCGTTTCAATAATCTTACTCATCGTTTCAATAATCAAGGTTATTCTCACGTTCCTGCTTTGTGAAAACTATGCTTACTCGGTGATCCGATCTTGGGATGTCAATTAGTCCGCATTCACAGGACAGTGCAACAATAATTATTGGCTATCTTCGCTTATTCTTACGATTACATACATGTCGGTGTGGGTGTTTAATAATATGTGACGGTGGCTGCAGAAAAGGAGGCGATGGCACCTCTAGTCAATCAAATTGTTAATGCACCGGAACACCACCGTGTCTAAAGTCATTATACCACATGCTATAGTGCATGTAATAAGTAATTGGAGAGGGCTGTAACTAATGTTGTTAAGACTCGTTGCCCATCCCGTTTGCTTTGATGAACACAAATGTCGTTAGACATTCACTCAAATTTACGAGGACACGCGGAATATAAAGAAGTTTGATGATGATGAATAACCAAAACTAAAACGGATCTAGCAAAAATCTAGACGAGCGTTACAAAAAGTGGAACGCGCGTCATAATATGTAACGAAACGTAACGAAAAATAAAACGTCCTCTATGGAAAAATACGTTAAAACGAACAAAAATCGAAACACGGCCGGTATTCGGTAACATTACGTTTGCATAAAACTTTCCGAACTTAACACAAAACTGAACCCGTGTCACAGACATGCGTAAACAGTACACTGGTCAGCGTTTATGCGGGGGATTAGAGGTTCCATGGAATAACCGTATAATCGGTTTCCCTATACCTATTTCCCGTTTTAAATGTATACACTGAACGAGATTTTGTAGGCGGAACTGGGTTTACTCTGGTCGCAATATTTATAAAAATGTGGTACATTACGTATTTTCAATAAATTACCTAGACTGTTAACTACTCTGCAGAAGTATATTCCGCTCGAAAATCGTGTTCGGCAGCGCATGAGAATCGTCTCCGAGTACGACATCTCCGACATAAAACCACCATCTACACTGTCCGTTGTACGTTTCACAACTGTTCGTCCGCGAGTCTAGCGTACGTTTCACGACCGTACATGACCCGGTGTCAGGTCCCATACCGCACCAGTGTCACTTAGATAGTTTTGCTGAACTACCTCGTTCGTGTTCAGAATCGAGCTCCAGTCCCAAAAGCAATATGATTAGTACATATCGTAATACGTTTCAATGGCACATAACAGGATTTAGCTCTCAAGTATTGTAGACTAGACTCCAAAGTGGTCATATATATGAACTAACATTACAATCTGGAGTGGACAGATATTTTGGACAATGTTTAATTATAATTATGAACATTTCAGCTATGCATGTATGGGTATTTGGCTTCTAAGACTATTAGAAACGTGAACGTAGTTTGCAAGTATTGCAATAGTTGCTGACAAATGTGTGGATTAGAATTGCATAATATAATTCTAATCGGAGTCGACACCACTTAATAAATGACGTTAGACATTCACTCAAATGTACGAGTACACGCGGAATATAAGGAAGGTTATTGATGTTGATGATGATGATGATGAATAACCCAAACTAAAACGGATCTAGCAAAAATCTAGACGAGCGTTACAAAAAGTGGAACGCGCGTCATAATATGTAACGAAACGTAACGAAAAATAAAACGTCCTCTATGGAAAAATACGTTAAAACGAACAAAAATCGAAACACGGCCGGTATTCGGTAACATTAAGTTTGCATAAAACTTTCCGAACTTAACACAAAACTGAACCCGTGTCACAGACATGCGTAAACAGTACACTGGTCAGCGTTTATGCGGGGATTAGAGGTTCCATGGAATAACCGTATAATCGGTTTCCCTATGCCTATTTCCCGTTTTAAATGTATACACTGAACGAGATTTTGTAGGCGGAACTGGGTTTACTCTGGTCGCAATATTTATAAAAATGTGGTACATTACGTATTTTCAATAAATTACCTAGACTGTTAACTACTCTGCAGAAGTATATTCCGCTCGAAAATCGTGTTCGGCAGCGCATGAGAATCGTCTCCGAGTACGACATCTCCGACATAAAACCACCATCTACACTGTCCGTTGTACGTTTCACAAAACTGTTCGTACCGCGAGTCTAGCGTACGTTTCACGACCGTACATGACCCGGTGTCAGGACACATACCGCACCAGTGTCACTTAGATAGTTTTGCTGAACTACCTCGTTCCTGTTCAGAATCGAGCTCCAGTCCCAAAAGCAATATGATTAGTACATATCGTAATACGTTTTAATGGCACATAACAGGATTTAGCTTTCAAGTATTGTAGACTAGACTCCAAAGTGGTCATATATATGAACTAACATTATAATCTGGAGTGGACAGATATTTTGGACAATGTTTAATTATAATTATGAACATTTCAGCTATGCATGTATGGGTATTTGGCTTCTAAGACTATTAGAAACGTGAACGTAGTTTGCAAGTATTGCAATAGTTGCTGACAAATGTGTGGATTAGAATTGCATAAAATAATTCTAATCGGAGTCGACACCACTTAACAAATGACGTTAGACATGTCATTCACTCAAATGTACGAGTACATGCGGTATATCAGGAAGGTTATTGATGTTGATGACGATGATGAATAACCAAAAACTAAAACGGATCTAGCAAAAATCTAGACGAGCGTTACAAAAAGTGGAACGCGCGTCATAATATGTAACGAAACGTAACGAAATATAAAACGTCCTCTATGGAAAAATACGTTAAAACGAACAAAAATCGAAACACGGCTGGTAGTTGGTAACATTATGTTTACATAAAACTTTCAGAACTTAACGCAAAACTGAACGCGTGTCACAAACATGCGTAAACAGTGCAAACCCTGCTCGAACACGGATGAGGATAACTGATGAGTTTTTCTTTTTTTAGAAATAAGGCGGATAAATTATCCTTGTAGGGGAGACCCTTGGAGTCATTTTCTAAGGCAACGATGGAATGTAGACATTTTATCGCAAAAGGCAAGGGTTAGAAAATGACTCCAAGGGTCTCCCCTACAAGGATAATTTATCCGCCTTATTTCTAAAAAAAAACAAACTCATCAGTTATCCTCATCCGTGTTCGAGCAGGGTTTGCACTGTTTACGCATGTTTGTGACACGCGTTCAGTTTTGCGTTAAGTTCTGAAAGTTTTATGTAAACATAATGTTACCAACTACCAGCCGTGTTTCGATTTTTGTTCGTTTTAACGTATTTTTCCATAGAGGACGTTTTATATTTCGTTACGTTTCGTTACATATTATGACGCGCGTTCCACTTTTTGTAACGCTCGTCTAGATTTTTGCTAGATCCGTTTTAGTTTTGGTTATTCATCATCGTCATCAACATCAATAACCTTCCTGATATTCCGCATGTACTCGTACATTTGAGTGAATGACATGTCTAACGTCATTTGTTAAGTGGTGTCGACTCCGATTAGAATTATTTTATGCAATTCTAATCCACACATTTGTCAGCAACTATTGCAATACTTGCAAACTACGTTCACGTTTCTAATAGTCTTAGAAGCCAAATACCCATACATGCATAGCTGAAATGTTCATAATTATAATTAAACATTGTCCAAAATATCTGTCCACTCCAGATTATAATGTTAGTTCATATATATGACCACTTTGGAGTCTAGTCTACAATACTTGAGAGCTAAATCCTGTTATGTGCCATTAAAACGTATTACGATATGTACTAATCATATTGCTTTTGGGACTGGAGCTCGATTCTGAACAGGAACGAGGTAGTTCAGCAAAACTATCTAAGTGACACTGGTGCGGTATGGGACCTGACACCGGGTCATGTACGGTCGTGAAACGTACGCTAGACTCGCGGACGAACAGTTGAGAAACGTACAACGGACAGTGTAGATGGTGGTTTTATGTCGGAGATGTCGTACTCGGAGACGATTCTCATGCGCTGCCGAACACGATTTTCGAGCGGAATATACTTCTGCAGAGTAGTTAACAGTCTAGTTAATTTATTGAAAATACGTAATGTACCACATTTTTATAAATATTGCGACCAGAGTAAACCCAGTTCCGCCTACAAAATCTCGTTCAGTGTATACATTTAAAACGGGAAATAGGCATAGGGAAACCGATTATACGGTTATTCCATGGAACCTCTAATCCCCGCATAAACGCTGACCAGTGTACTGTTTACGCATGTCTGTGACACGGGTTCAGTTTTGTGTTAAGTTCGGAAAGTTTTATGCAAACTTAATGTTACCGAATACCGGCCGTGTTTCGATTTTTGTTCGTTTTAACGTATTTTTCCATAGAGGACGTTTTATTTTTCGTTACGTTTCGTTACATATTATGACGCGCGTTCCACTTTTTGTAACGCTCGTCTAGATTTTTGCTAGATCCGTTTTAGTTTGGGTTATTCATCATCATCATCATCAACATCAATAACCTTCCTTATATTCCGCGTGTACTCGTACATTTGAGTGAATGTCTAACGTCATTTATTAAGTGGTGTCGACTCCGATTAGAATTATATTATGCAATTCTAATCCACACATTTGTCAGCAACTATTGCAATACTTGCAAACTACGTTCACGTTTCTAATAGTCTTAGAAGCCAAATACCCATACATGCATAGCTGAAATGTTCATAATTATAATTAAACATTGTCCAAAATATCTGTCCACTCCAGATTGTAATGTTAGTTCATGTATATTACCACTTTACGATATGTACTAATCATATTGCTTTTGGGACTGGAGCTCGATTCTGAACACGAACGAGGTAGTTCAGCAAAACTATCTAAGTGACACTGGTGCGGTATGGGACCTGACACCGGGTCATGTACGGTCGTGAAACGTACGCTAGACTCGCGGACGAACAGTTGTGAAACGTACAACGGACAGTGTAGATGGTGGTTTTATGTCGGAGATGTCGTACTCGGAGACGATTCTCATGCGCTGCCGAACACGATTTTCGAGCGGAATATACTTCTGCAGAGTAGTTAACAGTCTAGGTAATTTATTGAAAATACGTAATGTACCACATTTTTATAAATATTGCGACCAGAGTAAACCCAGTTCCGCCTACAAAATCTCGTTCAGTGTATACATTTAAAACGGGAAATAGGTATAGGGAAACCGATTATACGGTTATTCCATGGAACCTCTAATCCCCCGCATAAACGCTGACCAGTGTACTGTTTACGCATGTCTGTGACACGGGTTCAGTTTTGTGTTAAGTTCGGAAAGTTTTATGCAAACGTAATGTTACCGAATACCGGCCGTGTTTCGATTTTTGTTCGTTTTAACGTATTTTTCCATAGAGGACGTTTTATTTTTCGTTACGTTTTCGTTACATATTATGACGCGCGTTCCACTTTTTGTAACGCTCGTCTAGATTTTTGCTAGATCCGTTTTAGTTTTGGTTATTCATCATCATCAAACTTCTTTATATTCCGCGTGTCCTCGTAAATTTGAGTGAATGTCTAACGACATTTGTGTTCATCAAAGCAAACGGGATGGGCAACGAGTCTAACAACATTAGTTACAGCCCTCTACAATTACTTATTACATGCACTATAGCATGTGGTATAATGACTTTAGACACGGTGGTGTTCCGGTGCATTAACAATTTGATTGACTAGAGGTGCCATCGCCTCCTTTTCTGCAGCCACCGTCACATATTATTAAACACCCACACCGACATGTATGTAATCGTAAGAATAAGCGAAGATAGCCAATAATTATTGTTGCACTGTCCTGTGAATGCGGACTAATTGACATCCCAAGATCGGATCACCGAGTAAGCATAGTTTTCACAAAGCAGGAACGTGAGAATATGTATACCTTGATTATTGAAACGATGAGTAAGATTATTGAAACGATGTAGCCTTGGACTTCTAAAAGAGAGCTAACATTACCTTCAAAATCTGTTAACTCCCCACACTTGAGTACAATGTAGTTATAGATAACGGTCAAAGAGCTTTGCGTACAAGTTGATAACAAAAGCTGGGGAAATGAAATCCAAATGCAAAGTTAAAGGACTGACACTCGATTACAACACAAGTCAAATGGTGAAATTTGATACGTATGTTCAATGTGCCGATGATCGAAGTACCGAAGTGAAAGTTGTCTATGCATGTAAAATCAGGAGACATGCAAACAGAACAGTAACGAGTGAATGTTAAAGCAAGACATTTAGGTCTGTGTACACAAAACGTGTCATTGTTGACAATTAATATACTGTACCATACGGTTACAGGACATTGAGACTTTGATTGAATATGAATGATATATGTCTTTTTCTGAATAGAACAAATGGTGCTTTCTCTATGGTCCGTGTTCATTTTCCATCAACTGTACTAGGATACTATAATCAGTGTCCTGATTGGTTAAAAGCTTAATCCGTTTACATGCTATATAAACCCCTTACACCGTTCTGTATGAACATTACTTGAACACGATGTCGAAGCCTACAGAAAACTGGGGTGATGATGAGAGAGCGAGTGTACGACCACAGCAAGAAGACTGGGATGAGGAGATCCGACGAGCTCCAGCACCATCATTTGCGATTCCTGGAAAACCCAGCAAAAGGTCTACACACAGATTTCTCTTGACATGTAGAAGCTGCGGGTCACGGGACTATGGTGGCCATGAAAAATACATCAAAAGAGTGATCAAGTATGATAAAAAGCAAACTTGAATTAGACGATCAAGACAAAAGGCCCTTTTCAGGGCCAATACAAATATTTTAGAATAGGAAAACCTTATACACAGTGTACCTACACACTATATAAACGTTTACATTTTGGCATAAGCCATTATCTTCAGGTATTCGCGCTAGAAACAGCAAATATTATACAGTGCTTTTAGATAATAAACAATACAAATTATGGGGTATAATTATGAGTTGTGGTTACAAAACGATGTTTGTCTGGTAAAGAAATCCCGAGAAACACCACGTAAAAGAAAGACAATACATGAATGATTCAACAGATGTATGGTTGAACAACTTCAATCATTAATTAAAACAGAAGTAATTGACAACTGTTATGGATGTCAGATTGAGCATCCAAGTCAATTACAGCATGACTTGTCCTTATTCACAGATACGACTGAACAAACAGATTTATTCATATTGACAGCTCTACGGAAATTAGATCCCTATAAAATTATGGAAGAATGGTAGTATATGCTTTGCGAAATGGTACTAGACGAACAAGAGAAATTGTAAGCATACAGACTGTGGGTACAACTTAAAAACAAAATCCGTTTCAGACCCAATGAATCGTGGTTGGAACGGTTGAAGAAACAAGTCAAACAATCCTGGAAATAAACGATTGGTTGATACTGAAGACTATAAAAGTAGGAATGGATTGTAACTGAATAAATCTATGAATATACACACTTGAAGAAACAATGAATCCTCTGACAGATATATTGAATCACATAGCATACATGAAAGCATTGATACTTGCTTTCAAACTAAAAGTAACAAATGAACGATATCTTACACCATGGATCATCAAGGAGGAATTAGAGAAAATAGAAATGTTTGAAGAGTTCAAGGAAGCCCTATTATTAAGAACGGGATTCTTCAAAGATTCAAGGATTAAAGTAGGCCAATTAACATTTAAACAATGGAGAAATGAAATTGCGGAAAACAATGCTAGTCACAGATTTCCGCGGATCTACGACTGTTGCCTGAGACTTTGCGTCAGATACTAAGTAAGCCACGTCTCTATAGAACACTTAATTACTATATATATATAGTAAAATTAACCGTATCGGTCGGCGCAGTCAAAAAAAAAACCGATAAGGGCGTTCACCCTATTATACCCGTTAATAGCAGACGACAATTTATACCTGTGCAAACCTGTATTCGATACGCGGATCGATACCGTTGATGCCGCCGGGGTATTTAAAAATATCACAATGGATTAATGTTCGCGTTATTGGCTCGAAACATATTTGTATTTACCTTTAATGAGCTTAATGAGCGAGTGTTAAGATCGATACCGTATTTCCGATATGCCTCTGTTAAATTAACATGTCAGACATGTTACAGTGATTTGTTGAAACGCGTCTCGAAGCTAACTACACTGGACTTAAATCGGTTTACCTGTAAACACAGACGAATAAACGACGATAAACTCTATACAATTTAATACCGTAGCAGACGAATTGTAATTCTTTGTGTATACATGGTCATTCTTCTTGCTGATATTTCATTAAAATGTGTCTTTATGAGCTCAGTATTACTGTCTAAGCTGTATAGTACTGAACGATATGGCGTTTACTTGTTGGAAGGAATTAAATATACTTAATGCAAAGGACTGACTTACGCAATCTGATCAGGGTCTACACTATTCTATAATGTATTAATAGAGTACCGCGAATGTCAACGTCAAAAGTTGACAAAAAAAAAACAACAAACCCAAAGTACATGCGGAATACATGACACAAACGTCTCATAGCACCGAGTTTAACTGATCAGTGTACTCTATACCGTATTTATACAAAATAAACGGTAATCGTGCTTAACGAACACCGAGGATAAACTATAAAATGTGGCCAGTCGACACACATAGGACCCCCATGGCGACCAATAATCCAGAGCGTTAAGGCTTCTGGTCTCCGTAAAGTATGCAACCTTGCCCCTGGGTTTATGGGCGCGGACGTATATTTGTCACAGGGCGCTAGAGAACCATTAGGGCAATGCGTGTGTGAACTATGAACCAATTCCGAGCAATTAAAATATATGTCATTTACCCGAGGTTAAGGTTTTGCGAAAGTATTAAAAAATAAACGGAAAGACGGACGGACGGACAAGGTGAAACTTGAAGTATGTTTATATACATACCACCAATTGATATTTAATTAATACAATGTTCCGAGTGAATTTTGACAGCGTCCATCATAATGATCGGACACTACACCGTATCGTGCGTATATTTTTCTCCCTTAATTTACATCAACGTTTTCGGAGTACATGCGAAATATATTTATACCCGAAATATGATATTTAAATCAATATGTTAAAAATCTGCGTTACTTCATAAAATATATATGCACGATTCTACCACTTTCACCGTAATTTACATCAACGTTTTCAGAGTACGTGCGAAATATAATTCTACGTAGAATAAGTTAAATATCTAGGTAATGTATTGAACATACGTAATTAAACACATTTTAAAATAACGCGACCGGCGTAAACCCGAATAAAAAAGTGTTCAGTGTATACATTTACGACGGGAAAATATGTTCTTCGATTCTACATGTATATTCTTTGTACGTATAACCGTCGACACTATCCGACCGTCTCTATGGAAACGCTAAATCCCGCATCAATATTGGTCACTATTGATTTAAGATGCATGCATTGAAAACCGAGCGATTTAAACGATCGGCCGGCTCAACCCGACAGTCCATTACGATTCCATTGTCGGCCTATGTTTCGAATACGCTATGTCCGATAATTATATTACCTAGGACGACTGCGATTTTTCTTGAAAAAAGAATTACGAAATTTAACGTACGTTCGTAAATTACGAAAAATGTTGATAAACGATCTACGGACTATACGATCAGGGTCTACACTATTCCATATTATATTAATAGAGTACCGTTAATAGCTCGTACGAGCGGTGTATGAAAGTTCGAAGGGGAACGCGCTGAACGTCCATCATTTTGGTCTACGCTGTTGGCCAGTGTATATTTCGAGGTATATGTCGGTCCATCGACGATCATAAGACCCCTTTTCGCGGGAATCGGTAACGGTAAGGGAAGACATATTACCTCCAAGGATCAAGAACGGTAACTCTCAACGATCGTAAGACCCTTTTTCGCAGGAATTGGTAACGGTAAGGGAAACATATTACCTCCCATGATCAAGAACTGTAACTCTAAACGATCATAAGATCCCTTTTCGCAGGAATCGGTAACGGTAAGGGAAGGGCGATAGATGCCGAGTTGTTGATAAATCTCCTTATGTCCAGGGGCGGATCCGCTTAGGTCACACACCGTTAAATACGTCGTTTCACCGAGATCGTAACGTTCGCTGTAATCGCACGCCATCGCGTTACTACTGGATGTCGTGTTGTAATCGATCAATCGTTCACACGCGATCCGTTGATAATCGTCGGATCAAAATCAACGTCGGGATGGCTAGAGTTATGAGTATCATAACAGAAACGCCGATCCATTTCGCAGCGGCTATGTGTCGTTTGGCATTCTCCGAACTCATTCCCGGCATGCGAGCAGTTTCTACATTCATTTTGTCGATTTTCCCAAGACTCTATAAAACTATTGGCCGCTTCCCGAGCCTCGAATTTTAAATTATAATAAGGTATCAGCGTCTTCGCCACGTATTCGTGGAATAAATATATCCAAATTAATATCGTCTCTTCTTATATGACGCAGTTGGGATTGCACTCTGCGCAGTATAGCGCTCCGAGTAAATTGGCGTGATCCGGCTGCATGTAACACGGTTGGATCGTAGCGAGTTCTGCTACGATCCGTTCGATGACGGGTATTAAACTCACGAGTCTATCAAATTCATCGAACTTCAAAGTGATTCGTGTGGGTTGTATATCGTTTCCTCCGTCTGGGATGCTGTATTTTCTTAAATTAACCGCTTCAAATCCTCCGTTTATGCGTAAGTAATAGTTGCCTCCTAGATGGAGTTCAAAACGCACATCGCGTCCAACAATTTATAAACTTTTTTTTTTTTTTTTTCCTATATTTATATGGCGGCCATTTTGAATTTTTCAAAAAAAAAAAATGGGTTTATAGTCGATATATACTATGTCGATGTCACTGATTACGATTTTCGAGGTTTAAGATCGATCGAGTGAAAAATAAAAGAAATGAAAATGTGGGCATTTTATTGTTGCTATTTGCCCGAGCGGGGCGGCCATTTTTCCTTACGTTTTTTTTTAGTCAGAATTATAGGTACCTACGTACAAAATTTGGAGTATTATTTCGCATATAATATTCGTAAAAACCGCAGTATTCTTATATAAATTTCCTCCTATACGGTTGGAAATGTTCTAGTATGATACAGCCTTGTCAACCGTACCTAAACTCTCCGCACTAGTTACGCGGGTATTTGTATATATTTTACAATTCTTATCCTCATTTCTGGATCACTGTTCACTGTCTCTTTAAATATATACTTTTCTCTCTCTATATATATATATAACCTTCGACGTTACTCGCGTATATCCGAATTGAGAATGGCTGTGAAATACGACGTTT
>CM055272.1:80059674-80224862 GCA_029237695.1 Conchocele bisecta
TTCCTTATCTGGAGCCCAGCCACATCTTTAATATTTGGAAACTTGATAACTGGGGACATCATATGTGACACACACATAGGACCATTAACATGACCTTGACCTTTTTTACCTTCACATTATCGCTGAAATGTTTATATCAAAGTGTAACAGATGGTCAGTATGTTGGTGTCATTTGGGTATTTTTGCAGGCGCAGATCTAGCACTGGGTTGTGGGGGTTGCAACCCCCCCGTTCAGCCACGGAGGTTACGCAAATATGAACTGATATGAAATTGTCATGATGGTATTCATGATGGACAAACATGGAAATGGACAAGGTTCATCGCTGGTGTCGGGTGAAACCGAGGCTGTTGCTTTGCTGTTTGCTTATAGTTCACTGGAAGGTTTTGGTGACTGTACTGTAGCCGAATAACGCGGACCATTACGACCGTTTTTTTGTTGTTTTTTTTTCTCTTTATTTTTGAGGTACGGGCAAATCGCATTATAATTGAGATCGCGATACGCGATCACGATATAAAGGTGAGTTGCAGTGTATATACTGCGGTACCGAGTGTCCGTTGACGTATAGTCAATGTCATTACATGTACTTATATTTTACGTCAGCTGATTACAGGTATGTGGTTTTGATAATCAGTTAACTTACAAAAGAATATCATCATAGCGGTACAAAATATAACAGTTTATTACCAGCTCGAGTCGGATTTTAAATCGCGTAAAACCCAGGAAAATGCATTTCAGGACATCTGTATTTCAATTTTTTTCCGGACCCCTCTAGCAAACTCGGTCCACTGCGTGCACCTTGACAACCCCCCCGTTCTCAGAAACCTAGATCCGCGCCTGTTTTGTTACATAGTTTTGTGCAACTACAAATGCTCAATCATTCAAGTTACACACGACGGAAATCATCAATTATCTACACATTCACCATTCCAAACTTTTGGACCCCTTTATACCACAGGTGGAAGACTCGGACATTTGACACCAAAAAAATGCCTATTAAAAAATCCCATTACCCCACCCACTTGGTCTCGTACATTACGATCTTCTATTTATAGAAAGGTGGGTAAGAATATGGCTATTATAGAAAGAGCCTTCTCTTTTCCGATTCGCACAAACACAATAAACATCGATCAAATGTATGAAATATGTCTCTGGCAATCGATAAAGGTATTATAGGTGTGTAAATATACTCACTTCAAATTTCGCTTTGGATGGGGTATACAAAATGCGAATAACTAAATAAATGCTGGAAACAGCGATTTGAAGTGAATATATTTACACACCTAATACCTTTATCGATTGCCAGAGACAGAAATCATACATTTAATCGATGTTTATTGTGTTTGTGCGAGCCGGAAAAGAGAGGGCTCTTTCTATAATAGCCATATTGATACTCACCTTTATAAATAGAATATGGTACTGTACGAGACCAAGTGGGTGGGGTAATGGGATTTTTTTAATAGGCATTTTTTTTGTTTCGTAGGTCCGAGTCTTCCATCTGTGCTTTATACTGCCAAAATACATACAAATAAACATTACCGTACTTATATGTGTATACTGACTCGCGGGAGGTGACGTAAATTGTATGTTGGTAACAATGCACCCAAACCACCAGATATACCGAAATAACCCATAAAACACCGAAATATTAACAGTTCTTCAAGAACCTGTGGTTGTGACATGACGTGGTGACACAATGATGTGACTGGCTCCATTGGTGTTATCCAATGACATGTTTAGTTCTTTCTTTGCTACACTAGCCATACATGTACAGTGGAACCTCTCTAATCCAGACGCCCTGGGAGCTCCCAGGGTGTCCGATTTAGAGAGCTTCCACTGTACTGGTTTCACCTTTATTTCACTAGATGTTGGTAATCGGCTGAAACTCCGACTCAGCAGTGATGACATCAGTGCAGTTCCCAATCCCGTCGATGAATTAATCGACATAATTATAAAGTCAGAACAGCCAGGAAAATGGAAGGCCTTCTGTGAGGCACTGGAAGAATCGGGTATGTATCTATATAGACTACACTGTTTCTTTAACTCTTACAATACTGAATTAAATGTGTCGTCTTTTTTTATTTTTCATTTTTTCTCATAAAAATCCATGATTTGACAACACTTTGGAATCATTTCGTATTATTTATACGGCCTTGGGGTTCAAACAGTTCCCGGCGTGCCACGGCAAACGTTTAGCCACGGCTGGACATGTTCGAACGTTTTTGTTACATTTCTGTCAGAAATATTGCGTAATTTGAGCATACAGTCAAACTTGCACAAGCGACCACGTGCGTTAAGCCACTTTTGTCTTATGCCACTTGTCTTGCCACTTTCAATTCCCCCTGACCATTTGACCTATATAATGGCAGTGTATTAAACGACTTTTCCTTAACACGACCAGCGGCCAAATATTTTGTAACTGATATTAACGACCATTAATTGACAGGATGTCCAGGTGAAATTAGCCTCAAGCGTGGGACAAACAAAGGAAACAAATCCCCTGTCACTATCAAAGTGTGAATGTTGCATTTGTTTATGATTATTGACCTGAAACGTCATTCTAATTCGCTAGTTTCCTTAGTGATTACTAAAGGGAATTAACTCATCGTCGCTTAGCACATGGAAACAGCAGGACTGGTCGCTTAGCACATGGGAAAACATCTACAGATTTCACTAATTTAAAACAAATACTTTTTATATGTTATCTCCCTTGAGATAGCATATTGTGTCTCGCAAATTTCTATGGGGGCAGCCATTGATCGTGCATCGCCTAAACGGCAAGTACGACCAAGAAAATAGTGCTCTGTGCCAACTTATCCTATGGGGTTTTGGTCTGTCTTGCTTTGACCCATTCAAAAATGTCAAAATTTAGTTAACTGCATGTATATTGTATACCTTTAAACAAATAATCTTTGATGTAGAACTAGTAAATTGCCAAAAATAATAAAACAGGGAAATCATTTTCCCATGGAATCCATCTTTTCTCTAGTTGTTGTTCAACATTCAACATAACGAAATGAAGCTTTCAAATTTACAAGATAATTACATGTAAATGTCAGATAAACAACTTTATATATTTCAGTACTGACCCTGCAAGTTACACCAGTGTGATTTACAAAGTTAACTTACCCCACACACCGATCAGTTTTTGTGGAAATAAACATATTTCAGTATATACATGCAGTACTTTGATTTTTGTTGTGTACAGAATACACAAGCATTTTTATTTCACCCAAATTCAATTTCTTGACGCTAACGATACTGGTATATACCGAACACTGCGATAATAAATAATTATTCTATCAGCTGGTTTGGTTGTCTGTTAACAATAACCCACCGCCCTCCCCTTACCTCAGGGTCAAGGTCACAAACTTAGCACATTCATAACCTTAACGTTGGGGTAAATGTCTTTTTACATCTGTTTCCTTTCATGGAACGCCTTCATATTTCATACATGCATTCCTCAGATGCCCCTCTATCATGCTGTAGCAAATCCATGACCCACCACCCAATGCTTACCCCAAGGTCAAGGTCACAAACTTAGCACATTCATAAACTTAACGTTGGGGTAAATGTCTTATAACATCTGTTTCCTTTCATGGAACGCCTTCATCATGCTGTAGCAAATCCATGACCCACCAACCAACCCTTACCCCACGGTCACACATTTAGTATGTTCATAAACTTAACGTTGGGGTAAATGTTGTGTAACTTCTGTTTCTTTACAGGGAAAGCTTTGATAGTTCATACATGCATTCATCTGATGATCCTCTGTAGTGCTACAGCAAATCCATTTGTATAACTTCTGTTTTCAGGGAGTGCATTGATATTTCATACATGCATTCATCTTAATATGCTATATCATGCTATAGCAAATCCACGACCCACCTTTCACCACTGATTCATGTTTTTCATACAACTGTGCCAAGTTTGAGTGAAGGCTGCCAACAGGCGAGCTTCGTTGTCTTCTGACAACTCTTGTTAATTTTCGCACTCTGTCTCCTTGTCTACGCAATAACCCAATTATACTTGATGGATCATAACCAAATTTGGTACACCTGTTTATTTCAAAGTATACTTATCTTTCTATGTACACTTAGAGGGAGAAATTTTCAATTTAAGGATAAATTTATTAATTTCTAGCCAGGTTTTTTGAAAAAAAATCCAGGCTATTGCCATGGATTGGCGAAAGCCGGGTGGGCGGGCGGTGGGCGGCGGGCAGTGGGCGGCGGGCGGCCCGCCGCCGGCGGGCGGCAGCGGGCGGCCGCCACAATCAATGTTAAGTTTTCGTGTTTGAGTCCATTTCTTTGTTACTGTACCACCTAGGACCACCAAACTTTCACAGCTTCATAATCAAGGGGTGCCCACCACATATCACTATCCAACATGTTACCTTTTTAGCCAGGTTTTGTGAAGAAAAAAATCCAGGCTATTGGATTGCCGAAAGCCAGGCGGGCGGGCGGGCGGGCGCGCGGGCGGGCGGGCGGTGTCCACAATCAATGTTAAGTTTTCGTGTTTGAGTCCATTTCTTTGTTACTGTACCACCTAGGACCACCAAACTTTCACAGCTTCATAATCAAGGGGTGCCCACCACATATCACTATCCAACATGTTACTTTTTTTTTAACTTGACCCATTTTTTCCGCGCAGTCGACTTAGCCATAGCCATTTTCAATGTTAAGTTTTCGCGTTTACAATGTTAAGTTTTCGTGTTTAAGTCCATTTCTTTGGTACGGTACCACCTAGGACCACCAAACTTTCACAGCTTCATAATGAAGGGGTGCTCCAACATGTTACTTTTTTTTTAACTTGACCCATTTTTTCCTCGCAGTCGACTTAGCCATTTTGAATGTTAAGTTTGCGCGTTTACAATGTTACGTTTTCGTGTTTAAGTCCATTTCTTTGGTACTGACTACCACCTAGGACCACCAAACTTTCACAGCTTCATAACCAAGGGGTGCCTACCACATACAACTATCCAACATGTGACCATTTTTTTACCTTCACCTATTATTTCTACGTAATTGACTTAGCCATTTTCAACGTTAACTTTTTAACGTACGTCTGGTTAAAGTTTTTTGGTTAAAACTTGTTAAAACTTTTTGATACTATATCTCTGCAACTTCTTCGCCCATTACCTTGAAACTTCACATGGGTGTTTATCATCATCCATATTTTCATTCTACCCCCCAACCGTGCCCAATGTCAAGGTCAAATTACTTTGAATTTTTTTGTTAAATTTTTTTTGTGTACTATTTCTCTGCAACTGCTTCACCCAATACCTTGATACTTCACATGGGTGTTTATCATCATTGTCGCACCTGCTTCCGGAAAGCGCGATCCTGTGCCCAATGTCAAAGTCAAATTACTTTGAATTTTTTTGTTAAAGTTTTTTCGTGTACTGTATCTCTGCAACTGCTTCACCCAATACCTTCATACTTCACATGGGTGTTTATCATCATTGTCGCACCTGCTTGCGCAAAGCGCGATATCGTCGGCATTTTGGCATACGTCCGTCCGTCTGTACATCCGTGTGTCCGGTTAAAGTTTTTGGTTAAAGTTTTTCCATCTACTATATCTATTTTTTTAGTGTCCATGCCTCGCCCCAAGGCGCGACATGCAGGCCACGGCCATCTAGTCTACAAAAAGTGGGTATAATTATGTTATCCAAGTGTCTATGCTTGGAAAAAACCTGGCCTTCGTGGCTTTTCCTCGTTTCTTGTTTTGAACTTGACCCATTTTTTCGCGCAGTCGACTTAGCCATTTTCAATGTTAAGTTTTCGTGTTTAAGTCCATTTCTTTGGTACTGTACCACCTTGGACCACCAAACTTTCACAGCTTCATAACCAAGGGGTGCCTACCACATACAACTATCCAACATGTGACCCTTTTTTTTACCTTCACCTATTATTTCTACGTAATTGACTTAGCCATTTTCAACGTTAACTTTTTAACGTACGTCTGGTTAAAGTTTTTTGGTTAAAAGTTTACTATATCTCTGCAACTGCTTCGCCCATTACCTTGAAACTTCACATGGATGTTTATCATCATCCATATTTTCATTCTACCCCCCAACCGTGCGGCCCCTGTGCCCAATGTCAAGGTCAAATTACTTTCAATTTTTTGATTAACGTTTTTTTGTGTACTATATCTCTGCAACTGCTTCACCCATTACATTGATACTTCACATGGGTGTTCATCATCATTGTCGCGCCCGCTTGCGGAAAGCGCGATATCGTCGCCATTTTGGCATACGTCCGTCCGTACGTAATTATGTTATCCAAGTGTCTATTCTTGGAAAAAACCTGGCCTTCGTGGCTTTGCCTCGTTTCTTTTTGGCTGTGATAATGTAATAAATGCAGTATAATAATTCTGCATACTTTCAATCATCAAATATATGTACCGGTAGTCGTTAGCTCGATATGAACTAATGCATTTCGGAAAAAAGAAATGATTACTTCCTGAAAGTAAACTTAGCTAGATAAGTATGCTTAGCAATTTTGGTGAAATATCGGCTAATTTTAGATAGCTGTCTAATACACTTGATCAAATACACTACTGTCACATGTTGAAGGAACGGACCAAGGTCTATGCATACATTAAATATACATAAAAGCACCAATAAGTGAGAACAAAATAAGCTAAAAAGTTTTTTACTCCATCTTATAACACATTACCAAGGTCGAGGACGGCCTCGAGACAACGGACTCTCACAAAACAGTCAACTGATTTATCACATTGTCGCCTATTGCAGAAGTTGGGCAAATGTTAGCCCTCCTGAATGATATGTTCCCTGATTCACTATGTCAACGCGTTTTCGAGATATGGATCATTTTGTTCAACACAATTCTGACTTTGGTAACATTTATTTCTTTGGCTTTCCCGATGACGCGTCAGCTGGTACCGTTTCGTTACTTCACTGATAAAGTAAGCAGGTGTCCTGCTGGTAACCAGTCAATGTAACATGACGCTTACGCGTGACACTCCACACATACCAGCCAATCATAAACTTAGCGATGACGTCATCGAGAAAACGGATCAAGATTATACAACATGGCTTCTCGAGAAATGTCTGTGCGATTCAATTGTCTGTCGTGACACATTGGACAGATATAAATGTAGGTTTGATCAAATGTTCAATTGGAAACAATGTTTTTTCGATGCAAAATGTTTTTTTGTAAATGTTTTTTATTCTCTTTGCTACATGTACATGTGCAAAATGTTTCTTTACGGACCAGGACAAAGTGTAAAAGTGTAGTTGGAAGCCGATGTTTGCGCTGTCATATACTAGTAGTAGTATTGGGCCCAAAAATGTTATCGTTTTTATTACTAGACGAAAATGCAGAATAATCCATAGCTCGAAAACGCATTGACATTATAAGCGAATCTGGGAAGAGCTAACATTTGCCTAACTTCTGCAATATGCGACAATGCTATAAATCGGTTGGCTGTTTCGTGAGAGTTTGTTGTCTCGAGGCCGTCCGAGTAAGGCCCATTAAAAACATAGAGATCGACCTTGGTAATGTGTTGTTATAAGAGGGAGTAAAAAAAGTTTTAAGCTTATTTTGTTTCCACTTATTGGTGCTTCTGTGTATATTTAATGTATTTATGAACCTTTGTCCGTTACTTCAACCTGTGATTACTGTCTGTTCCACATTTTGTGGCCATTAAACACATTAATTCTTAAAAATATTTAAATTTAAGTACTTTTTCATCAATAACAAAAAAGTCACCCTCCCCAAAAAATATTATTTGAAGAAATTCCATCAAATATTGATTTGATTGCAAAAAAAAGATTTTCCTATGGGAATTTAACATGGGGCTAAAAATATACTTTCGTTTTCTTATTTACTATCTAGCGAGTCAATTTCCATTTATTTTTGCTTTTTGACTCATCCTCCACCTCTTCCACCTCTTTTCCCCCATGTTAAATTCCCATATTAAATTTGTTTTTCGCTATAAAATCAATATTTGATGGAATTTCATCAAACAAAACATTTTTGGGAGGGTGACTTTTTTTCTTCATCCTTCGACCGATCTGCTTCATATTTCATATACACATTGCTCTAATGGTCCTCTACCGCCCTGTGCTAAATCCACGTTCGTCCTGCCCTCGCCAAGCCCAGGGTCAAGGTCACATACTTGGTGCTTGAAAAACTTTAACGCTCGGGTAAGTATCTTATAATTTTTGTTCCCTTTCACGGATCAGCTTCATACTTCATATACGCATTGCTCTAATGGTCTTCTACTGTCCTGTGCCAAATCCACGTTCGTCCTGCCCTTGCCAAGCCCAGGGTCAAGGTCACACATACTTGGTGCTTCAAAAACTTTAACGCTCAGGTAAATATCTTATAATTTCTGTTTTCTTTCACGGATCAGCTTCATACTTCATATACGCATTGCTCTAATGGTCCTCTACTGTCCTGTGACAAATCTACGTTCGTCCTGCCCCCACCAAGCCCAGGGTCAAGGTCACATACTTGGTGCTTCAAAATCTTTAACGCTCAGATAAAAAAAAATGTTGACTTGGAATTTGGCCTCATTTATTATCAAAGCAATATGTGGGGCATCCGTGTTCTAAGAACACATTTTCTAGTTCAAATTGCTATATCTCTGTGACTGCTTGGGATATCAATTTGAAACTTCATATACACATTGATCACCATCCATATTTTCATTGTATACCCCACACATGCTGCCCAGGAGCCCAAGGTCAAGGTCAAATAACTTTAAACCTTATGTTTAACGTTAAAGTTTTTCAAATCAATTCAAATTAGCATCCAAATATTTATTATGACTAATAAATAAAACATTGCGTTAAACCTTTCTAGAATTTATCTCTGTTACCAATTGAGATTATGATGTGAAATTTCATATACACATGTATCACCATTTGTTGTGATTAATAAGCATACTACACCAATACCCAGGGTCAAGGACTTTGACTTTCAATCCAGGCGTCATCGGGGAGCATTTGTCGGATTTACCAACTATCTAGTTGTTATTGGTGAAAAAGTACTTACATTTACATATTTTTTAGATTTAATGTGTTTAATAGCCAAAAGCTTGTTGGCAGAAAAACGTGGAACAGACAGTAGATTGGTATTCTCTATGAATGACTCAAGACTGTTCAATTTGCAGAGTATCCACACTTGGTGACGTTACTGACGACAAACAGCGAAGCTATATACAGTATGGACCACGAACACAAGATCATACAACTCTTTGCTCCCGCTATTGTGAATAGAATCAATGCTGCTGACATTGTCAGTGATCTTTTGGCTCATAAAATATTGTTAACAATGATGACAAGGAAAACATTCTTGCGAGACACCGAACACATGGGCCGACTGCCGCAGCAATCCTATTACTTGATCGCATGCAGTGTAGGAAGAGTCCGAAATTCTGGTATCCAGTATTCTTGCAAGTTCTCATGCAGAAACATTGTGCTGATTTGGTGAAGGATATTGACCCTGATTTCTACAATTGTCCAAGCCAGTACCAACCAGATATGACAGGGATGCCATCGGATGGTAGGTTTTCTATTGCTGCTGTAAACGAGCACCGAATCTGTGGCATGCTGGGAAACATGTGGGCTATAAATAGATCAAAAATAGCAGATGACAATTAATTGTATTTTCTTTTATTTCTCTATGTAAATATCATGCATATGCCTTGGAATTTCATTAGAATTGCATCCACAGGATGCAATCAATTCTAATGAAATTTCAAGACATACTTTTAGAGAGAAATAAGAAAAATGCTACTACAGTAGAACTTTGATCGCTCGAACCGGCAACGGAATCGAGTTTGAGTTCGAGCGATGCATAGTTCGAGGGAATGAAGTTTCAAAAATGTACTGTCACATTCAGTCAATAAAATCACTTATGTGAATATATGAGATGACCGATGTGACCTGCCATTGTATATGCATTACATTTGGAGGGAGAAATGAACAATAACAAATACAATTGTAAAGTTGCTGTTTTATTCAATATTTACATGTAATTATACGTCAAATAAACCGCTATGTTCTGCTTTGCGTCATACATAATACTGGTATTCCCAGAGTCTAAAAATAGCACATAGCACTGTGGTTGGAATAAATATTACAAACGGAAAACTATAAACGAAAACAATGTCATTATACAATTATAAACACTATAAATTAACGCCTGAAGAATTCCATGATCTCGGTTTGTTTGGTATTGGCACATCTTCTGTCAAAGTTAAATTTAAGTAAACGTTTGTTCGTGACACATAACGCATTCAAGTCCTTTTCATAACGCCCGTAATTCACGCCACTATTGTTTGCGATTCGTGATTTAATGTCATCCCGCATCAAGGGAAACTACTCAACGCGACCGCCCTCAATGGGAATTCGCACCTCGTTAGACAAACAGCTGACCACAGATTTACCTGTTCGAGTTATTAGCGATAATTACCACTGTTTGACCGTCCACGGGACTAATCCACAGGTTCGACTGTTCGAGTAATTCATAGTTCGAGTTTAAGGTGTTTTATTACATGAATTATATAGGAAATTTGCCGGGGCTGTCGAACCAGTTCGAGTTTTCCATGGTGTTCGAGCCAGACCTGTTCTAGTTATCGAAGTTCTACTGTAATTATGTTGGATGCTATTTTCATCTCTAGCGTGGAAAGAATTAAAGGCAGTGTTCTTCAGATGATGTCGTAGATATTCAATATGTGTCTTTCGGTTTATGACCTGCAATGGACCGATATCAACAATGTGCACCATTTATCTGAGCTTATGTTATATTCTACATGAAAGATTGTGATAAACGGGAGATAATTTGGTAATGCATTTGTGCTATTACTGTTCCAGGAAGGACGATTTGTGAAACATAACTTTTATATTCCCCTTATGCGATTACAAGGGGCATATATTGCGTTGCTCTTGAAGTTCCATACTTCCGTCAGTACGTACGTCCAACCATCCATCCGTGTACATTTATGTTGAAAAGTTTGTAAATAAGAGTTTTTCTGCCTAGCCCAGGGTCAAGGTCACATACTTGATGCATTTGAAACATTAACGCTCGCCTAAATGTCTTACAATTTCTGTTTTCTTGCACTCATCTGCTTGATATTTCACACACGCACTGCTCTAATGGTTCTTTACCACCCTGCAACAAATCCACGATTATCCCGCCCCTGCTAAACCCAGGGTCAAGGTCAAATACTTGGTGCATTTGAAACCTTAATGTTCGGGTAAATGTCTTATAATTTCTGTTTTCTCGCACTCATCTACTTGATATTTCACATACGCATTGATTTAATAGTCCTCTACTGCCCTGTGAAACATCCACGAGCATCCTGCCTCCGCTAAGCCCAGGTTCAAGGTCACACACTTGGTGCGTTTGAAACTTATAATGTCACTTTCCTTGCATGAATCTGCTTGATATTTCACACACCCATTGCTCTGATGGTCTGATGCTGTGACAAATCGACGCTTCTCTGACGCTGTGTGTTTTCAAACGTGCTTCGTTTTCTTCGGCTGCCAGCGGGGGCATTCGTGTGCCGACAGGCCACATTTCTAGTTTTAAATATTTTATTTTTATTTTTGTTATTTCTCAAAGAATGTATATGTTGTGACCACTCATTTGTACCATCTCGACAAGACAGTTCAAATGGTGGTCACAACATTTACTTCAGCACCTATAAAGAAAATATTTAGGATTTTCGACAAACAAAATGCCGTATCCTCAGCATGAAATGGGTTAAAGTGACTCTCAGATGACATTTCACAAAAACAGCTGAGGTACATAAATATTGTATGCATACATTCGCAACTTGTCCTTGGTCATAAATATCGGTTTCTCGGCTAAACATTTGCTTGTCAGATTTTGATGCGGTAAACAGCTAGTCGATGAAATTCCATGCTAAATTTAACTTTGCCATATTGTATCATATAGGGAACACCAGTCAATACAAGTTTGTCATGTGACTACAGTCGCAAGCGCATCAACAAGAAATATAAAAGCTATTATTTTTTCAATAAAAGGCTCAAGTGAGCTATTGTTACCGCTTGTTGACTGTCATCCGTCCGTCGTCCGTCAACTCTTTCAAACGTCCTTTTCTCACGAACCGCTGGGCCAATGTTGGTCGAACATCACATGGATGATATATGGGTGGGGGTGGCCTGTCAAGTAGGAGTCTTGGTTCACATTTGACTGAATATAGTCATGTCATATATCAAATCGAAGGTATCGAAAAGATGATCACTCAGGGAGTACATTTTGTCGAGATTGGATGATTATGTCATCGAAGATGGCCGCCGAAAAGTCAAAAGATCATCCTTTTATCAGAGATTTCTAACATCTTTTTCTCTTGAAACGCTTGGCCAATGTTGGTCAAACCTCACATGGATTATCTATGGGTGGGGGCATGTAAGATTTGTAAATTTGGAGGTCGTCGCCTAATCCAAGATGGCCGCCGTGGAAAAGTAGGTCAAATTCTTAAAAACTCTTCATCTCACAAACCGCCGGGCCAATGTCAACACAATTTGGCAGGAATGATCGATAGTTAATGCTGTTTCAGATTTGTTTAAATGATTGCTCCGGAGCCACAAATGGGGCAGGGCCAAGGGGAAGGGGGGTGGGGGAAGGGGGGGGGGGGTGGTCAAGTCGTCGTCAAACAAATTTCACATTTTACCGAATATGGTCATGTCATATATCAAATCGAAGGTATTGATGGGATGATCACTCTGGATCACTTTTTGTCAAAATCGGATTATTAGGTCATCCAATATGGCCGCCAAAAGGTCATTCTTTAATTAGAGAGTTCAAACGTCTTCTTCTCGTGAACTGCTTGGCCGATGCTGGCCAAACGTCATAGTTATTGTCTTTCAGTGCAACATTTACATATTTTTCAAATTTGATATCGTCACATAATCCAAGATGGCCGCCACATAAAGTTAGACAAAATCATTAAACAATGTCTTCCCATTATAATCACCAGACTGGTTTCAACAAAGTTTCATGGGAATAATAAGTGTTTGAAGCTCTTTCAGATTTGCTTACATATATATATAATATATAATAAACAGGTGAGCGATATAGGACCACAATGGCCCTCTTATTTCAGGTGAACTATAGGGCCATATATGCTCAGAAGATTGATATATTGAAATGCTCGTTTTGCTCACATTTAATCCACCTAGGATTTAGGGCCTTTAACGCGACTGTGTCTCAGATTGTACTCATCAAGAGCTTTATTGCAAGATATTGCATTGCACACATGTATATAATCACCACAAACACTACAATAGTGCCTTAACACACAATGTACGTGTATGATTAGCAAAAGTGGCCAAATTTAACAATGCTAGAACTTAATGTTATCACTGACGTAGTCGATGGCGTAGTTTCCATTCAAAACAAGTTTGTCATGCAGAGCTCCAGATAAGCTGCGTATTTACTTAACTACCCAATTAAAATTGCCAAAAACCCAATTGAAATCAGAACAACCCAACTGCAGAGCTCCAGATAAGTTTTGCATCTAAAGAGTATTATACCCCCATGTATTCAAACTCAATGCGTATTTTACTTTTACAAATGTATTATTGATTTTCTTCCTTATTAAATAGGGAACAAATGATAAAAAAAGAAAACAAATTTAAAAATTAAATTTTCAACTTTATTACAGTATCGTCACAACTCGATTTGAAAACCAATGCATGTTTTTGCATTGCTGTTAGTATTTAGTACTCCCACTTTTGATAATCAATGCATAAAATACGCCAATACACACCTTATCTGGAGCTCTGCAAACTGTATACTTTAGTTTACTAAATTCTATCTGGGCAGTGCACAACAAGCATGGTACTGAAACAATTAACTCTTTGCATGCTGGGAAACTTGTGGGCTATAAATAGTTCAAAAACTAGCGGAACAAAAATTAAAGTCCATCATATTTTCTAATATTTTCCTTCCTTAATTGTAAACTAATCATGAATATGTCTTGGAATTTCATTTAGAATTGAGGTCCTGAGGACTCGATTTCAAATGAAATTCCAAGACATATTTATTTTACAGAGAGAAAATAAAAACATATTAGTCCTAATTTGTTTGGCGGATTATTTTTGCCGCTAGGGGGGGGCATGCAAATGAATTAACTGTTAGGGATGGCATTTTTCACCTTTTGTTTTGCACGCAATGGACGTGGACATGCATAGGTTTTCATCAAGCTGTTTCTACCCGAGTTAAGATAGCCTAAGATGATGTGCAGTGCTGATTGTATTGGATTAGTTGGCATCCGTTGATGAGAACATCATGACAGGTAGGTTGCAATGTAGACTCAGTCTTCTAAGCTGTGGCATGGGATCATAGAAAAAGTGGCTTATGGCATGCAGTGCTCCAAGATAAGGTGGCGTACTTGGCGTTTTTAGTTTTTTACGCCATATTTTATCTGAATATAAAACGCATTGAATTATCAACAGTGGGAGTATAAAAGAATACTTACTGCAATGTGGAAATTGATTTTCAAATTGAGTATTGGAAACTACCAGTTAAAAAATAGAAGTTGAAAATGTACTTACTTGAGCTGGCAAAAATAAAGCAAACTATGTTCAAATAAGTGCATTTTTTGTTTTAAAACATTTGTTCCCCATTTAACTGAGGAAGGAAAAATCAATATTATCCTATTTGTAAAAGTAAAATACAACATTGAATTTCAAATCTGGGAGTTAATATACAATGTACAGGGGTCATACCAATTAATCCGGACAATCAATTTCTTATCGGACAAAAGAAAATATAGCTGTTAATTAAAACGCATTCATTTCATCCGATTTGCCATGACGAACCACATCTAAGTTCACTCAGGTGCTTGCTGTTTCCATGCCAGTGTGAATAATATAATCGGGCCAAGGTAAACAAGTTTTAGTAAAAGTTGCCTGAAAAAACATTCCCCCCAACTATGGTCCACAAGTTATTGTTTTACAATGTCAAGATCAGCGGCGGGAGGGCTTGTATCCTGTCACTGCGCATGCGCTTAAATTTTGAGGGTGCGGTGTCCTTTGGTGTCCAGGCCTTATGGTGCTACTCAGTACGAAAGATTAAAGTTAAGTTAAGTAAGTAAGTTAGTTTACGAGTTTTTCAATAACTCTGTTGTGTGAAGTATGCATACGATACGATGCATTCCTCAAATTATCAATTTGCAGACTGTTTACACAATTGTACCAAATACATAGCAGATAGGAAGGGAATGCTGAAAATGTATCAATGATAAAGAAAAATATAGAACGAAAGAGCCTAACTTATCCAAAAACAAATAATAAAATGTTTCAAGGCCAAATCGCCCCAAGCCATTTCGGACCCAAGCCATGTATTAACTCCATTTCGCACATTTTGGTAAATTCGTGGGTAAAATCGACCAGGTGCGAAAACACAAAGTGTGACGAAAACGATCAGAATTTTCTTTATGAATAACCGTCATTACCGCGGGATTTTTTCTACAAAATTATGAAGAGTCTCAATTCAAGTGCGCCCATTTGGCGTCTATAAATAAATTCTATATAAATACCTGATTGTTTTCCAGGACGCCGAATGGTGATTGTTTTTTCTTACAAAATAAACTACACAATGCTGGTTTACCAACTGGTTTTCAGGCGATAAACATTTAAGATTTTAAGGCGAAGAATACAAGTTAATTAAAATAACGGGTTATACATTTTGTCCGGCTAATTGACTTGTCGGATGTTAATTTTGGGGCAATCTTACGATTGATGATCTGAACCCAATTTTAAAGTGATAAAAATAAATTGGCACAGTTTATTACTAAATAGTTTGCATGGCGTTGATGAAAGAAACAAGAAACCGACGATTGTTTCTGTGAAAACTGTTATGCCCGTAGGCTGCTAATTTGAAGAAAAATATCATAAAAAAACTGCCATTTTTTGTCCGATTAATTAGGCGGACCTTCCCCTATCTGGGAGCTTATGGGGATGGTTATGTAGACAAAGTGTTGCTTCCCAGATCAAATAGCACACTTCTTGTAGCCAGATAACGATCTATTATGTGTTTGTTAGAAAGCATGACCCAGTGTGTCCTTTGATGAAATGGCGAATAGTGCAGATACTGATCTGCTGGATGTGCACTGGTCGCAAAACCCTATTAAGCACCATCTCTTCCAGTTCACAGCCACAAAGATATTATTACTTTTTTACTCTTCATTTTGTAAAACTTGGTTGTTCCATATTTTTGCAATCCTCCCCAGTCGGTGAAAATCCAATTTGTATTGGCTAAAAGAATGTTGTGAAATGCATTCAATATTCCTTTCTTTAATGAGGCTCTGTTCTGTACTTTTGTGGCTGTTGGCTGGAGAAATTGGGGCATTCATGGGTTTTAGTGACCAGTGCAGATCCAGAACCACACTGTTTGATCCGGTGTCCTGCACTGTTTCGCCATTCAGGGTCACTGAAATCCCCTGTTCATGCGTTCTGACAGTCCATATCTACTGTCTGTTCGGGTGACACATTTAGGGTTAACTTATGTGGCTAAGCCCCACAGGGTTATGGGACTTTGGTAAAGGATAGGGAGTTTTGGTTACAATTTAGCCATTCTAAAAAAAAAAATCCTGTTTTATTATGTGGCTAAAAATTCGTTTTTTATGTGGCTAATTATTGTAAACATGTGAATAAGCCTCCACATAAGTATTAGTACTGTTAAGTAAACGTCCCGTCACAATCTGTCCCGTCCATTTGCCGAAATATGCGTTTAAAAGTTTTTAAATACCTTAAATATCTATGCAGTCCTAAAGGTCACATCGAACGTTGAAACATTCATATGCTTTAATTGTTTTGTGGCAATCATCCATTATATTTCAATGCTGTATTTTCCAGTCATGGGGCCCTCTGTGCCCAAGGTCAAGATCAAATATGATTTAGAAATTTATTTGCTTTGAAATATTTTTGTCTAAATTTTGGCGTTTTAAACTTTTCAACATATCCTACTAATCTCTGTTTCTACTCAGGTACGTAAGATTTGCTTGAAATGTGAAACTTTGTATGCTTATTGGTCATTCCATCCACCATAATATAACTATTCTGTGTCCCATTCTTGCAGCCCCACCCCTGTGCCCCAAGGTCAGGGGTTCCAAATATGACTTAGAAATTTGCCATTAAAGTTTTTGTCCAAATTTTGCCAGTTTGAACTTTTCAGATACCTAATTAACAGTCAAAAATTTCAATTCTCTCGCACCGTCTTTTGTCGAACCAAATCCGGAAAACTACTCGAACTCGACCCCCTGCAAGTTTCCTCGACAAATATCCCTATATAAATCAGTTTCAAATTTTACCCTAAAATTCAAACTATGGGCAAATTCTCGAACTCCTACGAACCAAAGACGACGGCCCCTTGGGCAGTCAAATAACGTTAATTATACTCGTTGATAACCTCCGCACTCGAAGGTAAGGGCTTTGTTTTTTCTGTTGTCGGGTTGATTTGTTTGCCATAACGAGGTGCAAATTTCACACACGTACTGGCGGTTCTTTTCTTTGAATTGTTTTCCCACTTGACAGGTGGGTTAACATTCAAAACAAACAAATTGTAATAATTGAAGGGAGTTGATGCTGTCAGTCGAGTTCTGTAATTTCGTGTAATTACTAAATGAAAATGAAAATCATTGACTAGTAGTTATTTTCCTTTCCTTCGAACTAACGACTGACTCAAACCTTTTTCGATGTCCGATTGCCGGTTCGAGGGAATCAAAAATTTTTGTACTGTTATCTCTATAATCCATGAAGTCAGATTTATCCTTGAAAGAACCTTTGTATGATTATTGGAGTCATCATCCGTATAAATTCCATTACTGGTTGTCCCACCATGATGTGCCGCTGTGCTCCAAGGTCAAGGTCAAAATGACTTAGAAGTTTGTGTTAAATGTGTTTTGTCCAAATTTGTGTTGGAAGTTTTCCAGATACCTACTATCTCTGCAACCGTTTTTATGTCAGATTTGCTTGAAACTTTGCTATGGTTTATTGGGTATCCATCCATCATAATCATTTTGTGTTCTCACTCATATGGCCTGTGTGCCCCAATGTCAAAGGTCAATTATAATTATATATATAACTTAAAACCCGGAGATCACCAGATGGCCTTGGGGGCGGGTTCGACATGCAAAGGTTCACATACTTAGGACTATTTACAAAAACTTAATATCAGAGAAATAATTAGGTTAATTAGCTTCTATTTCCTCTTTCATTTCCTTCTTCAAAGATTTTCTAATATTTCAAAGCGCCATTGCAATTACCTTCTAAGGTCTCTACTTAATCATGCTGTGAAAAATCGAACGGCCATCCAACCCTCCACTGACACCAAGGTCAAGGTCACATTACATTGGTCTCTACATATTTTGGGGCACCTCTGGGCCCAGGCCTCACTTACTAACAAATCTAAGGTTATGTTTAGAATTGAAAGGAAGAACCTCTATGAAATGGAGTTTTGCGGACCACGGTTGTTAGGATCCAAGATCAACCCTGTGCATCCGCCAACAGTTCTGCTCGCAGGATCTGCCAACTGTTGCGCCATTCCATCAATGTTCACCCCTGTCATTGCTTCTAAACAATGCCAATATGGATGGAGTTTGTCCCCCAGACTACAGGGATGTTTGGTAATTTGATCAGGAGACTACACTGGTCTCAAATCCCATAAAGCCCCATTTTCTTACCAGTCACAGTTTATTATTTATTTATGTTTACCACTAACGAGGACGCCTCTATGAATGGATTTTTGTTAGCCGACCAGGTGTAGATCCACGATCAGGCCCGTTGCATCCGCCCACGGTTCTGATCAGGATCTGCACTGGTTCGCGACTCCACCTCAATGACACCTCTTGTCAATGGCTTCTAACAAGCAATATAGAACTGGTCACCATACTACAGGGGTCCAACCATTTGCACTAAACTTCGTAAGACTAAAATGGTTGTATTAAAGTGCAAAATTGAATGAATAGGTTCTGTAACTTTTGCATTAACAATGTTTTCCCTTCTGAACAAGTATTGGATTTTACCATTTATTGAGCATAGGCTGCAATATGCAGCCTATGCTCAATACATGTAAATCCATTGAAGTTGAAATTTACAGACGATCCCTAAATTTTGCACTTACGAAACATTTTAGTCGTACAAAAGTTTAGTGGAAACCGGGCCCCAGGAGGTTGGTGCTTTTCTTTGATCATGGAAGCTACACTATTTTCATGGTTTAGACCATGAGGACGCCTCCATGAAATGATTTTGAGCACACCACCCAGGACAGGACTCCCAAACTTCTCTGCTCTCCTCTCCGATTCCACCTCCATGTTACCTACAGCTTCGCCAATGATCCATGAATGAAAGAAGTCGGATGAGGGAAACCTCTGTTCACAGGATACAAAGTTGCCATTACCGGAAAAACATGTTAAATCTATTCCACTGGACGTCAAGTCAAAACATGAACGGTTGAGTTGTGTTCAGCTATGTTAGGTGTGTTTACTGTAAAGTACAACGCATGCTTTTTTATTAACGCCTGTTTACAGAGCTACCGCTCCAATTAAGGTTGCGTAATTGGTGTAATTTAACGGACTTACTTTTAGCAGTAAGCAATTGGAATTATCAAAAGGGGGAGTACAAAATACTCACAACAATGGTGAAAATACAAATTGATTTTCAAATTGAGTAGTGGAAAATACTGTCCATAAAGTTTAAACAAACGTTACTCAGTTGAGCTGCTAAAAAGCTCTAAACTAAGTGAATTTGTCAAATTTGTAATACTTTTTTTAGCTCACCTGAGCGAAGCTCATTTGTGGAGCTATTGTTGTACCGCAACTCGCAAATGTTGTGGCTAGTCGTCCGTCCGTCCTGTGGAAACTATTTTCAAACGTCCTTCATCCTCTAGGGTAACCATTGGGCCCTATAGTCACCAAACATTCCATGGTCATGGTCCTTAGGTAGGGGGATTACAAAATTTTGTTAAAAGACGTTCATCCACGTTAATCCAAGATGGCCGCCGTCTAAAATTAGCACAAAAGATTCTTCAAAAATTCTTCTTCTCAAGAACCGCCAACCACGGAATTTTCGACAAAACTTGGGCAAGGAATGATCGAATTGTACATTTGCCTTTCTTTCAAAGTTGTTAAAATAAAATGTGACCCCTGGGTCAAAAATATGGGGCGTCGGCCCGTGGGGGTCAAATTGGGGTCAAATTTTATTTTTGACCGAATATGGTCATTTGTTATAATATTCCAATCGTAAGGTATACAAATGCTTAGTGGCGATCACTCTGGTAAACATTTTTTTGTCGAAATTCGGATTGTTATGTCATCCAAGATGGCCGCCGAAATGTCAAAAGGTCGTTCTTTTATTAGAGATTTCAAAATTCTTCTTCACATGAACCGCTTGGCACATGGTAGCCTGAACTTAAAAGTTATGGTCCATGGGTGAAGCCTTTTCAGATTTGTTAAAATGGAGGTCATCACTAATCCAAGATGGCCGCCGTCTAAAAATAGCATAAATTCTTAAAAAATCTTCTTCTCATGAACCGCTAGCCGGATTTCGACGAATCGTGGTAGGAATGATCGATGTACATTGCTCTTTCAAAGTTGTTAAAATGGTGACCCCGGAATGGGCGTGGCCCGTGGGGTCAAATTGGGGTCAAATTTTATTTTTGGTCATGTTATATATCAAATCGAAGGTATCAATGAGGCGATCACTCTGGTACCTTTTTTGTCGAAATCAGATTGTTATGTCATCCAAGATGGCCGCCGAAATGTCAAATTGTCGTTCTTTTATTAGAGATTTCAAAATTCTTCTTCACATGAACCGCTTGGCCCATGGTAGTCAAACTTAAAAGTTATGGTCCATGGGTGAAGCCTTTTCAGATTTGTTAAAATGGAGGTCATCGCTAATCCAAGATGGCCGCCATCTAAAAATAGCATAAATTCTTAAAAAATCTTCTTCTCTTGAACCACTGGCCAGATTTAGGTAGGAATGATTGATTTACAATGCTCTTTCAAAGTTGTGAAAATGGTGACCCCGGGGTGAAAAATGGGCATGGCCCGTGGGGTCAAATTGGGGTCAAATTTTATTTTTGACCGAATATGCTCATGCCATATATCAAATTGAAGGTATCGATGAGGCGATTGCTCTGGTGCAATATTTGTCGGAATCGGATGATTATGACATCCATGATCCAAAATGTCCATTTATTCAAGATTTTGAACATCTTTTTCTCAGGAACCACATGGCCGATGCTGGCCAAACTTCATAGGAAGTTAAGATCTTTGGGTGAAGCATTTTCAGATTTGGTAAAATGACAGTCATCGCTTAATCCAAGATGACCGCCGTCTAAAAATAGCACAATTTTTTTAAAACACGAACTCAATGTCGCATTCTCCTCTGGTGTTCATGGAGTCAGGTGAGCGAATTAGGGCCATCATGGCCCTCTTGTTATCATTTGTTTCCTATTTAATAAGGAAGAAAATCAATAATACATTTGTAAAAGTAAAATACGCATTGAATTTGATAATTTGGGGGTATAATGCTCTTTAGATACAAAACTTATCTGGAGCTCTGCCTATTATGTATTCATCTTGTACGAGTGGGCGGGCAAGTAGGCACAGCTTGTTACAAAATATCTGTCTGTTTTGAAGTATATATAGTAAATACACGGTTAGTGCCGTCGAATAGCCTTAGACAGCTTTATTGGGGCGAGCTTTAGCGAGTCCCTATAAAGTTGTCGGGGCGAAACCGAATATTTTTTATATTCGATGGCACTAATCGTGTATTTAATTCATACCGCATACCAAACTTAATCGTTTGAACATGCGTGACGTCATGTTTTGACGTCATTCCCTCGCCATACGTCACAAATCTAGCGACGTTATTCAAAGCAAAATGGCGGTATCCACGCTAGGTAGATTCGGTATTGTATCTGATTAAATCTCCGATTTATTTACGATGAGCTTCAATATTGGCTGGTTTTAGACTACACAGTTGTCACAATAAGCATTGCAATCAGAATGGACATATCCATGTCGTTGGTTACACTCCCGCCTGCGATTCGCTTACCAAGAATTGCAATCCAGCGGTCCTTGAATTGCAATTCGTCCCCTCTGAAATTGCAGTCTAATTGCAGTCCAATCGCGGTCCCGTTTTTGCGGTCATTCTTTCGCGATACCGTTTGTGCAGTCATTCTTTCGCGGTCCAGTTTGTGCGGTCATTCTTTCACGATACCGTTTGTGCGGTCATTCTTTCGCTATTTGCGGTAAAAACTTGCCGTATCATCGTATAGTACAGTTTGTTTACATTATACAAACGTACTATACAAATATTATACAAAAACATACGATATCCGTTCGTATATACGATATATCCGTACGGATATGGTATGAATATACAGTGGGTCATCGTGCGGTTAAAATATACCGATGCACCTGTTCATTTCGCACGTAAACATCCGGTTTTCATTTCGATCATCTGCCAAAATTTTATTTTTTTCAGAATGAATAAATTTTCAGTTATACGATACAGAAACAATTTAAAACTGAGGATTGTGAAGTACGGTATCACAGTGCATATACATGTGTGTTCAATACAGTAATTCATCAGTAATTCATCATTGTACTCCGCACCACCGCCGGGGACACAAAACAAATTAAATTATGATCCCCCACACACACCAGCCATCTACATTTGGCGTCCTAAACGATCCGGTCTATATCCCACAGTGGGAACGTTCACACCACCACCACCAATTTTTGTCTATGACTACACTACACACCGACCACCACTTCTGTCTGTAACGCAGTCTTGGTGCGATGGCCGACTGATCAAGTTCTAAACTAGTCGTGGTGCGATGGCCGACTGAATAAGTTCTAAACTAGTCGTGGTGCGATGGCCGACTGATCGAGTGCTATACTAGTCCTGGTGCGATGGCCGACTGATCAAGAGCTAAACTAGTCCTGGTGCGATGGCCGACTGATCAAGGGCTAAGCTATTCCTGGTGCGATGGTCGACTGATCAAGTTCTAAACTAGTCCTGGTGCGATGGCCGACTGATCAAGTTCTAAACTAGTCCTGGTGCGATGGCCGACTGATCGAGTGCTATACTAGTCCTGGTGCGATGGCCGACTGATCAAGGGCTAAACTTGTCCTGGTGCGTTGGCCGACTGATCAAGGGCTAAACTATTCCTGGTGCGATGGTCGACTGATCAAGTTCTAAACTATTCCTGGTGCGATGGCCGACTGATCAAGTTCTAAACTAGTCCTGGTGCGATGGCCGACTGATCGAGTGCTATACTAGACCTGGTGTGATGGCCGACTGATCAAGGGCTAAACTAGTCCCGGTGCGATGGCCGACTGATCAAGTGCTAAAGTAGTCCTGGTGTGATGGCCGACTGATCAAGTTCTAAACTATCCCTGGTGTGATGGCCGACTGATTGAGTGCTATACTAGTCCTGGTGCGATTGCCGACTGATCAAGTGCTATACTCGGCATGGCCGACTGATCACGTGCTATACTGGGCATGGTGAGATGGCCAATTGATCAAGTGCTATACTGTGCATGGTGCAATGGGCGACTGATCAAGCGCTATACTAGTTATGGTGCGATGGCAGACTGATCAAGTGCTCTACTAGTCCTGGTGCGATGGCCGACTGATCAAGTGCTATACTCGGCATGGCCGACTGATCACGTGCTATACTGGGCATGGTGCGATGGCCAACTGATCAAGTGCTATACTGGGCATGGTGCAATGGGCGACTAATCAAGCACTATACTACTTATGGTGCGATGACAGACTGATCAAGTGCTCTACTAGTCCTGGTGCGATGACCGACTGATCAAGGGCTAAACTAGTCCTGGTGCGATGGCCGACTGATCAAGTTCTATACTAGTCCTGGTACGATGGCCGACTGATCAAGGGCTACACTAGTCCTGGTGCGATGGCCGACTGATTAAGGGCTAAACTAGTCCTGGTGCGATGACCGACTGATCAAGGACTAAACTAGTCCTGGAGCGATGGCCGACTAATCTATTCTACACTAGTCCATGGGGATCCGACGAGTTCTACCACTATTCAAAGTGAGAGGCCGACGAAATCAAGTGCTATACTAGTCCTGGTTGGCTGGTGCGAGTCCGACTGATCAAGTTCTAAACTAGTCCTGGAGCAATGGCCGACTGATCAAGTTCTAAACTAGTCCTGGAGCGATGGCCGACTGATCAAGTTCTAAACTAGTCCTGGTGCGATGGCCGACTGATCGAGTGCTATACTTGTCCTGTTGCGATGGCCGACTGATCAAGGGCTAAACTAGTCCCGGTGCGATGGCCGACTGATCAAGTGCTATACTAGTCCTGTTGCGATGGCCGACTGATCAAGTTCTAAACTAGTCCTGGTGCGATGGCCTACTGATCAAGTGCTATACTAGTCCTGGAGAGATGGTCGACTGATCGAGTGCTATACTAGTCCTGGTACGATGGCCGACTGATCAAGGGCTAAACTATTCCCAGTGCGATGGCCGACTGATCAAGGGCTAAACTATTCCAGGTGCGATGGTCGACTGATCAAGTTCTAAGCTATTCCTGGTGCGATGGCCGACTGATCAAGCTAAACTACTAGTCCAGTAGCGTTTCATCGAACATGCAAAGTATACTTCATTAGAAAGTATACAAGTTGAGCAAATAAGATATATAATTTTTATTATACTATAATTACTTATCACAGCCAATTTGGCTGTGATAATGTAATAAATTCAGATAATAACTGCATAATCATCTATAGCAGTGGTTAGTTCTATACTAAATAATGCATCTAGGAAAATAAATGATATCCCTCAAAGATACTTTGCTATAAAGTACTTTGCATGTTGAGAAATAGGCTACGTGTATGGCCTACGATCAGTGCTAAACTAGTCCTGGTGTGATGGCCTACTGATCAAGTGCTAAACTAGTCCTGGTGCGATGGCCGACTGATCAAGTGCTAAACTAGTCATGGTGCGATGGCCGACTGATTAAATCGCATGCCATAATAACTAGATGGCCATGGCCTGCATTTCGTGCCCGCCGAGGCATTTGATAGTACAAACAATATTTTTTATTGCAACAAAGCTTTAGCCTGTTGACGTAAAAACATGCCGCACCCGCCGAGGCTTTGATAGTATACCCAAAAACTTTAACTAAAAAACACTTTAACCAAAAACTTTATCCTGAATGCACACCAATGTGCCGACTATATCGCTCTGTCTGCAAGCGGGCCCAACAAAAACTTTAAGGGAAATTTCAAAGTAATTTTACCCTGACATTGGGCACATATAAATAATAATGACAATGTGGGTGACAAATACACCGTATGTGAAGTTTCGAGTGAATTGGTGAAGAGGTTTCAGAGATATAGTGTTCTTAAAGGTACATGCCCACTCAGTAGGCACAAATTGTTCTTTATATCAGAGACATCATCTGAGACATTTTCGGGCAAAATGAACTTTAATTCACCATTAATACACACATTTATTGGCATTATTATACATTTTATATCATACGTAAATTTCCACATTGCTATCAGGGGCGATAACCATGTTTCCTTAAAATGTTACCAAGACATTACTATTTATTTTTATGCCACCGGGTTTCGAAGAAATGGGTGGCATATAGTGTTTGGACCGTCCGTCTGTCCGTCCGTCTGTCCGTCCGGGCACACATCAGGGTACTTATGTGGCTAGCCCCACAGGGTTATGGACTTAGTAAAGGATAGGGTTGGTTACAATTAGCCACCTAAAAAATCCTTTTATGTGGCTAAAAATCGTTTTATGTGGCTAATATTTAACATGTGATAAGCCACATAAGTATCCATTTGTAAGAACGTCCGTCCATCCGTCCGTCCGTCCGTCACACTTTTCGGTTAACCACTTTGTCACAGTTTCTCAAATATGCTGCAGGTGGCATCCGCGTTCGACTTTAACCTTAAATCAAAAAACTTTAACCGGACGCACGAAGTGATGTACATATGGATGTACGTACGTATGTAGGCCAATGTGACAACTATATCGCACTGTCCACATGCAGGCATGTCAAAAACTTTGAGGCAAATTTCAAAGTAATTTGACCTTGATATTTGGCACAGGGGTTGCAGGGGTTGAGCATAGAATGAAAATATGGATGATGATAAACACACATGTGAAGCTTCGAGTGAATTGGCGAAGCTGTTTCTGAAGATCTTTTATTGTTGATTTAAAAGCTTTTAAAAGCCTTATAGGCCTAAATGAAAATAAACCAAAAAGAATAGGCCATGGCCCGCATGTCGAGCCCACCGAGGCATTTGATGGTGTCGGAGTATATTTATTTGAAGTTTGAATTAAGGTATGTAAAAGCTTTAACGCAAATTTGAAAGTCATTTGACCTTGATCTTGGGCATGTGGGTCGCATGCATGGGCTATAATAAATACGGATGGACGTCAATGCGCAGACTATATCGCACTGTCTGCAGGCGGTCGCGACAACAATTGTCCAACCCCTTTTTAAAGGTGCAAGCCCACTCAGTAGGCTAAAAATGCTCTTTATGGGAATTAAATAAGTGTATAATTGTCACTATTCCACTAGTTATAAACATTACGAGTGCCCGCTATTCAGATATAATCATTTGGTAATATTTATTTTACTGATAGTGACGCGCGGTGGTATCGGTATTTTCATGTGCAAATGGGGCATGATATTTTATAATTATTTATACTAATTAAATGCATCAACTGAAAAAACAATTGACAGATTATAAAGTATGATCATTGCACATCAAAAAATAAATACAGAGTATAAATAGTAATGTCCGTTAACATTTTAAGGAAACACGGTTATCGTCCCTGATATCAATGTGGAAATTTTCTTCTGATAT
The DNA here is from genome assembly GCA_029237695.1 of Conchocele bisecta. Lineage (NCBI taxonomy): Eukaryota > Metazoa > Mollusca > Bivalvia > Lucinida > Thyasiridae > Conchocele > Conchocele bisecta. The sequence goes on from CM055272.1 coordinate 80,086,548, forward strand.
AAAATGTATAATAATGCCAAACAATACGTGGGTAATGGTAAATGATTGTTTATCTGGCCAGAAAATGTCTCCGATGATGTCTCTGACATAAAGAACATTTTGTGCCTACTGAGTGGGTATGTACCTTTAACGCTAGCTCCGCCCTGTCCAGTGAGACCTATGCATGTGCTAAGATTCATAAAAAATATTGCAAAGGGTGTTCGCGTTATGCTCCGGACAAATCAGTGCGCGAAAAAACAAAGGGAGATAACTAAACTAGAAAATGTGTTCATAGAACATGGATACCCCACATATCGCTTTGATAGTAAAGAAGGCAAAATTCCAGTGTCCAAAAGGGAGAGATAATCCATGACACGGGGTTCGAATCAAAAATCAAAATAAACTTTCCGCATCTACTCATCATAAGGAAGCTACATATCAAATTTCAGTGCTGTAGCTATTACAAAAATTTTACGAGTTACAAGGCAAAATTTTCAAATTCTAATTAAAAAAGGGGGAGATAATCCATGACTCGGGGGTCGAATGAAAATAAACTTTGCAAATCTACTCATCATAAGGAAGCTACATACCAAATTTCAGGTGTGTAGCTATTAGGGTTTAAAAGTTTTACGAGCTACAAGACAAAATTGGAAAATTCTGACTTGAAAAGGGGGAGATAATCCATGACCATGGGGTCGAATCAAACATACATGCACCAAATTTCAGGTCTGTAGCTATTACGGTTTAAAAGTTTTACGAGTTACTAGGTTGGTGACGGACGGAAGAACGGACAAGGGTAACACTAAATGCCCCCTCCACTATCGTGGAGAGGCAAAAGTTGTCATATACAAGTAACTTACCTTAATTCATCAGTTACACATCAGACGATGACTGAACTTTAATTCTGGTGTAGAATATTAAAGTTATTCATTATGTTCAATAGTGCTGCTTTGACATGACGTGAAATTAAAACATGCATGATATGATCTGGAAGAAAAACCACAGACCAAGCACGCATATTCAGAATCACGTTTGTCGGTTCTTATCCAGCTCCGATTTCTGTCACCTGTCCACAAAATCCAGAATCCAACATTGTCGCAAATTTAATCCTCTATATTGGTGTACGTTAGAACAAAATGTCACTTAGTATATTATCCAATCCATTGTAATCTCTTGTTTCTCTAAATAAATGCGTCCAACAATCCCTGTAGCTTCTATCATGATAAAAAATGTTAAAGGTTCCGTCAGCGCCTCACATATTGATCTTAATATCCACCATTTTATTTTGATTCCAAGTACCAGAATAATGATGTTTCCATGCACCGTCGTAGTGTTATCTGTCAGATTCCGTTGTTTATTTGATCAAATTGATGGACAAATTTGTGTCCGTTAATGTCGCCAAGAGCATAATCTGTGACGTTGACTGTAATAATTTGGCATAACTTCTAGCTTGTGAATTTTTGGTTGAATGAAGTGATCACTATGGTGAATAAGTGTGTATTTGTGCCTGGTTTGCTCAGCAGGTAGAGCGATGGTGTGGTAAACCAGAGATCCCCGTTTCGATTCCGGGCTGGTGCGCATCTTTCTCACCCTGTGACATTTAGCGCCCAACGTAGTTGCGGGAAGTAACTCTGCAGAATACTCCCGCATCGTCCGTACCGAGAGTTATGGTGCTCTCCGTAGGTTTCCCCTGCAAAGTACCAAATCACATCTGATTTGCACTTCAACTGTTAATTGCGACATATTTTCTGTATTTTTCAATTGAAAGAAATGTCAGTATTATACTTATTCATTTCTGTGTAATAAGTACAGAAAAATATGTCCCAATTAACAGCTAAAGCCGCGAATGAGATCCGATTCGGTACTCTGCAGGAAAAACCTATGGAGCACCGTAACTCTGGTACGGACGATAATTGAGTATTCTGTTGCCCAACAAAGGACCGCGACTGATAAATACTCCCAAAATTGTACCCAAACATATGGAATTCCGTGGAGACAAAAAATTAAACATAGAATTCGAGGACGAATTTCAATTTGGCGGAGAAGAATGTCACAGTACGCAACTGACCATGGGGATGAAGTGTGTATGATCTGTGCCTTGTTAGCTTGCTCGGTAGAGCCATGGGCATGGTACGGTAAACATGAGGTCCCTGGTTCGATTCCGGGCCGTTATTTATCTTTCTCACTCTGTGACACAAGTAAACCGTTTTATTTTAAAGAAATGGCTATCACCGGAATAAATATTATCTTCACAACATTTGATACGGGCCAATAGAAATCAACAGCCAGAACAGAACGTTTGCAGTAATAGAAATCTAATTCCAAAATTAATTTTTAATTTTTAGCTCGACTATTCGAAGAATAAGTAGAGCTTATGTTGTCACCCCGGCGTCGGCGTCGGCGTCGGCGTCACCGTCACGCCTTGGTTAAGGTTTTTAGTCAAGCTTGTATATGGAATACAACTGGCCCTACACCCACCATACTTGGACAACTTCATCTCCTAGTGATGTACATCAATAACCCCTGATCTATGTTTGACCTTCACCTACATTTCCTCTTGAATTACTTGGCTAATTCCCCTTGGTTAAGGTTTTTAGTCAACCTTGGTTAAGGTTTTTAGTCAAGTTTGTATATGCAATACTACTGGCCCTAGACCCACCATACTTGGACAACTTCATCTCCTAGTGATGCACATCAATAACCCCTGATCTATATTTGACCTTGACCTATATTTCCTCTTGAATTACTTACTTAATTCCCCTTGGTTAAGGTTTTTAGTCAACCTTGGTTAAGGATTTTTTTCAAGCTTGTACATTGAATACTATTGTGCATCCACACACCATACTTCGACAACATTTTCTCATAGGTATATACATCAATAACCCCTGATCTATATTTGACCTTCACCTACATTTCCTCTTCAATTACTTACTTAATTCCTTTTGGTTAAGGTTTTTAGTCAACCTTCTATATGGAATACTACTGGCCCTACACCCACCATACTTGGACAACTTCATCTCCTAGTGATGTACATCAACAACCCCTGATCTATATTTGACCTTGACCTACATTTCCTCTTGAATTACATAATTCCCCTTGGTTAACGTTTTTAATCAACCTTGTACATGGAATACTCCTGGCCCTACACCAACCATACTTGGACAACTTCATCTCCTAGTGATGTACATCGACAACCCCTGATCTATATTTGACCTTGACCTACATTTAACATTGAATTACTTACTTAATTCCCCTTGGTTAAGGTTTTTACTCGACCTTGGTTAAGCTTTTTACTCAAGCTTGTACATGGAATACTGTTGTGCATACAGACACCATAATTGGACAACCTTTTCTCATAGTGATGTACATCAATAACCCCTGATCTATATTTGACCTTGACCTACATTTCCTCTTGAATTACTTACTTAATTCTCTTTGGTTAAGGTTTTTACTCAAGCTTGTAGATGGAATACTTATGGCCCTACACCAACCATACTTGGACAACTTCATCTCCTAGTGATGTACATCAACAACCCCTGACCTATATTTGACCTTGACCTACATTTAACCTTAAATTACTTACTTAATTCCCCTTGGTTAAGGTTTTTACTCAACCTTGGTTAAGGTTATTAGTCAAGCTTGTAGATGGACATATTAGTTGTGCATACTACACCATACTTGATAACTTTTTCTCATAGGGATGTACATCAATAACCCCTGACCTTTATTTTACCTTCACCTATATTTAACCTTGAATTACTTGGTTAATGTTTATAGTCAAGCTTGTATATGGAATACTTCTGGGCCTACATCAACCATACTTGGACAACTTCATCTCCTAGTGATGTACATCAATAATCCCTGACCTATATTTGACCTTGACCTACTTTTATCCTTCGATTACTTAGTTATCTCCCCTTGGTTACGGTTTTTACTCAAGCTTGTATATGGAATACTCCTGGGCCTACAGCAACCATAATTGGAAAACCACGCACCTACGTCCAAGGTCAAGGTCACTGTTGAAGGTCAAAGGTCAAACCTATTGAAATTCCCTTCCGCTCTATATCTTCTACACCGATGCATGGATTATCAAATGGCTTGGCACAAAGTCTCATGATGAGAAGGTGTGTCGCAATCAATAACCACGCACCTACATCCAAGGTCAAGGTCACAGTTGAAGGTCAAAGGTCAAACCTATTGAAATTCCCTTCGCTCTATATCTTCTACACCGATGCATGGATTATCAAATGCCTTGGCACAAATGTTTCTCAGGATGAGAAGGTGTGTCGCGATCAATAACCACGCACCTACATCCAAGGTCAAGGTCACAGTTGAAGGTCAAAGGTCAAAAATATTGAAATTCCCAAATGGCTTGGCACAAATGTTTCTCACGATGAGAAGGTGTGTCGCGATCAATAACCACGCACCTACGTCCGAGGTCAAGGTCACTGTTGAAGGTCAAAGGTCAAACCTATTGAAAATTCCCTTCCGCTCTATGTCTTCTACACCGATGCAATGGATTATCAAATGGCTTAGCACAAATGTTTCTCATGATGAGAAGGGTGTCTCGATCAATAACCACGCACCTACGTCCAAGGTCAAGGTCACAGTTGAAGGTCAAAGGTCAAACTATTGAAATTCCCTTCTGCTCTATATCTTCTACACTGATGCATGGATTATCAAATTGCTAACCACGCACCTACGTCCAAGGTCACAGTTGAAGGTCAAAGGTCAAACCTATTAAAGAAATTCCCTTCCGCTCTATATCTTCTACACCGATGCATGGATTATCAAATGGCTTGGCACAAATGTTTCTCATGATGAGAAGGTGTGTCGCAATCAATAACCACGCACCTACGTCCAAGGTCAAGGTCACAGTTAAAGGTCAAAGGTCAAACCTATTGAAATTCCCTTCTGCTCTATATCTTCTACACCGATGCATGGATTATCAAATGCCTTGGCACAAATGTTTCTCAGGATGAGAAGGTGTGTCTCGATGAATAACCACGCACCTACGTCCAAGGTCATAGTTGAAGGTCAAAGGTCAAACCTATTGAAATTCCCTTCCGCTCTATATCTTCTACACCGATGCATGGATTATCACACTATGCCCAGGGTCAAGGTCGCAAACTTGATGCGTTTGAAACCTTAACGCTCGGCTAAATGGCTTATAATCAAAAATGCCTCGTTTTCTTTGGCTGCCATTGGGGGTATTCGTGTGCCGATAGGCCACATTTCTAGTTTCCCTTGGTTAATGTTTTTAGTCGACCTTGGTTAAGGTTTTTATGCAGGCCGCAGCCACCTTCTTTGTCAAGCTATGTGTACATCGACAACCCTCGTAGTCGAGCTATGTGTACATCGACAACCCTCGTAGTCGAGCTATGTGCACATCGACAACCCTCGTAGTCGAGCTATGTGCACATCGACAACCCTCGTAGTCGAGCTATGTGCACATCGACAACCCTCGTAGTCGAGTTATGTGCACATCCACAACCCTCGTAGTCGAGCTATGTGCACATCGACAACCCTCGTAGTCGAGCTATGTGCACATCGACAACCCTCGTAGTCGAGCTATGTGCACATCAACAACCCTCGTAGTCGAGTGCACATCGACAACCCTCGTAGTCGAGCTATGTGTACATCGACAACCCTCGTAGTCGAGCTATGCTGTTCTCCTACAGCTCTTGTTTCTTATGATCAGGTTTCGAAAATTAAAATGTGCTTTTCTTTTAAAATTATCAATATGTTCACCATGTTATTATGGTTAATATGCAATTCAGTCTCCTTGCAGCTTGAAATTGAAAGACATTATGAAAAGTTGTGTTGATCTCAGAAATTGTCATGTCGACTATAGGATCGCGTCGAAATAATGTTAACAGAATAGGAAAACTTAATTTGATACCGACGAAAAAGTAAACAAAACGCAAAATTGATGCTTTGTTTTGCTATATTATACTGTAGACCACACATTATAATTTGATTTTATATGAAAATAAATATATTGTGAGTAACGGTATGGTGGTGTCTATTAATTTGTTCTTGATATTCGGAACGGCAGTGAGTGTGTGACGACATTTTGTTTTGTCCAAGAAATTGTCAAGGTCAATGTTTCACTGTTTGTCTCGCAATAACCCGCCGATTTATATTTGCGCACCAAAAAAACAGATCACGAATACCGCTGACTTTCTAGTCACTTTGAATTAGATAGATGGGATAAAATTTTGGATTGGAACACGGATGCGTTTGTCAACTATTTCGATTTTATTGCCGCATTGGTCGAGCAGAGCGGTCCGCTGGTTTTACCGCAGAGCGCAGCGTAAAGCGGTCATTCTTTTGCAGTTTGAAGAAAAAAAGGAGCGTAAACTGCAATTAAAAGCGGAGCGCAGCGCTAACTGCGCTATAAGTATTGCAATTCTTCAACCAACTCTTTGGACCGCAGTCACATGATTGCAGTCCGATTGCGGTCCAATTGCAATTAATGGGAACGCGAATTGCAATCCTGCGTTCCAGGAATTGCAATTCGCTTGGTAAGAGAACCGCAGGCCACTCTGTACATCACATATACAGCCGAACCTGTGAACAACGACCAGCAAAGGGAAGTGGCCAAAGTGGTCGTTGTTCCAAGGGTCGAACATTTTCCCGGTTTCACAACAAAGTCGGCCATGTATTTAGCATTCTATTGTAATATATTTGCATGCATAGAAAACGTCTTGGCTGTATAAACTTCCACCTGACAATTCGCTATTGCACGATCGTGGAGTGTATCTGCTTTTCATCAATTAAAAATTGCACGAAAATAGTCAATTTATTTTGTTTTGTCATCTTGTTGGTGTTCTGAACCCAGCCTCGCTTTGGAAATTATATACAAAGGGAAGTAATTATTTTCACGATAAGTATATCCCGCGGCTTGCTTTGGTGCACCATTTAATAGCTTGTCGTAATTACATGTACAGTGCAGTTTCCGTTTTTGTTCCACCGTAGACAACACTTGCGTTGTATACGTTGTTTAAACGTATAATACGGTTCGTACACGTGTAATACACATTGTCAAACCGTTTAGTTTAAAAGCGTTGTATACGTTGTTTAAATGTATAATACGGTTCGTACACGTGTAATACACATTGTCAAACCGTTTAGTTTTAAACCGTGTAATACGTTTAGCTTCAAGGCGTATAACACGCTTTGGCGTATACATATGTAGCGAGGTGAAAGAGTTGAAACGTGTACAACGCTTTACCTGGAAGCGTGTAGCTATATGAAAGCGTTGAAACGTGTACAACGGTTACACGTTTTAACGCGAATACCTGTTCGGCCCCGATCGCTTCGAGGCGTCCTTGTTTCGTCCCTTTTAAAATATCGCGAATACACACCCTCAGATCGAGTTCAAAGTACATCGGCGGTGTGATTTAGTACTTCAATTGATCCCTAATCCCTGATGCCTAATGAGTCACGCTTTTAACACGACAGATGTACCTTGTCATTTATCAAAATGTTTGCGAATTGTAGCTCACGTGAGCCGCTCATCAGGATCTGCGGCATTCCTACGTACATGTACATTTTTATTTATATACAAAAATTACCCCACTAATTACAGCGTAATGTAACAGTTCCTAATTAATATGGAATTAGCCCGGGTCCGATAGTCTGTGTCAGTTACTTGGGGTTAAATATTACGAACACAGATAAACACAGTGCATGGTTTCTTTATTTTATTGTAACATCATCAGAAATGGCGAGTCTAGGAACTCTCGTATCTTTACGCTGAAGCCAGTCTATTTCAGTCACTAATCCGCTATGTACCTGTCCCACGCGTGTGTTAAGAAAAATCGATATTTGGAGAAACTGAACACACAGCGAGCTGCACACTGGTTTAACACGGATATGGCCCGCGGATATGTGTCATAAATTACAAGGTTTATAGCGAAATAGCAGTAGCCGACTGGCAATTTTTCTCGGACCGATTTTTAAGACTACCGTATTTAGTCGTGTATTACGCGCATTTTTTCAGCCCCATTTTTAATCCAGAAGTCACCCTGCGCGTTATAAGTAGGAACATAAATTTCAAACATTTTTTCCAACTGATTTCTGCCAGTTTCACGCAAACAAAACAAGCCCGGAAACGGAAATATCAATTTTTGACAGACGTTTAAATACGCATAGTGTGAAACAAGAGAAAAGGAATCAATCGATATGAATGGGTGCGGTAAGTATAGATTGATGGTAAATTGGTATATTTTGGGATTTAATATAGCCAGGCTCGCAACATAAGAGGCTACATGTATTAGAGAAATGTACGTGTTTTCTGTATTTACGCTGGTGTACCGATCTCATATCGGTCAAATGTTGCCTGTCGGGTATTGTTTGGTTGTACATTTTCAAAGTGACGTCACACGTCTGCCATTCTGTGAATAATTAATGAGGACAGATCATCTCAATCCCATAAGCGCTTGATGTAACATTTTAGATGCTAAATCAAGCGTCGCGCACATTCAGATCGCATTCGGTAACACTCGGTAATGGTCGTTTTTCGTTGCTAGGTGCCGACTGACTGTGTTACTATATTTGTAACATATTGACAAATATTCACGCATCAATACCTTATGTATGATATGTGCGACCAGCATAGCCCCTGATTCATCTGCGCATACACTGTATGGGGCTATGCTGGAATGTCGTGTATTCAGGTAGTACCTGTATATTGTTAAACCTAATCAATAAACAGTGAATACACACTATCTGTACCTACGTATATCCACGGGGGTGGTCCACAGTGTCAATAGGTTTGGGCTGGGGGGAATTGTTTAGGGCCCATTTCTCGTGTGCAGGTCACTAGTAGGAGTTATTATCACCTTGGGGAAGAAGTTTTACACATGGCTAGCCTGCTGTGTGTTTGCGATTACGGGTAATTATGTTATACACGAATGGCAAATATGGTGGAATTATATACAACAAATTTCTTCGTAAGTAGGTTCAATAAGTTTATTACATGCATCATGAATTTTTATTAAGCATATTAATGAGTAAATAACAATAAATATAACATACTTTTAGACAATATAAAGTCTAATTTATGCCATAAAGCTGACCTTTGGCGATATTTTTTCTCTTCGAGAGAGCCTAATAGCACACATTCAGCATTGTGGATGTGAACTCGGAATGCAATTTTCTTATACGTGACGGAATTTCCGCCGATTTTTTATTTTTATATTTCTTTTTTTTTTTTTTTTGTTGCGCGGTATAGACGCGAACTATTTTTTCCCCTGATTTTTCCCCCCCAAAATATAGGTGCGCGTTGTACACCAGTGCGCGCAATACACGGCTAAATACGGTAGTTTTCAAATCTCAATCGGTCTGAGAGTTCAAAAACCAAACCGTGTAATGCGTTAAAACCCGTGGAAACGTGTTATACGTATAACACGGTTTCATCTGTACGGTGCTGTGTATATGTAGAAGCGTGTAACCGTTCATCAAAGAAAGGGTTAAATCGTTTAAACGGTTCACCTTAGCGTTGTATACGTTTACAACCGTTGTACACGGATTACACGCTTTTGAAACTCAATGCGTTGTTTACAACCGTTGTATACGTTTACAACCGTTGTACACGGATTACATGCTTTTGAAACTCAATGCGTTGAACACACGGTTTGTTTGACTTTCGCGCATGCGCAAGAGTGGGGAAACGCAATGCATGGCCGAAAACGTATTACACGTAGACGACACACGGTTTGAAACGCAACTAACGGAAACTCCACGGATACGCAACGCACAACACTTTGTACACGTATAAACTCGGAACATTTTGACAGAAACGACTGTAAGTGGTTTAATTTAGCATGACCATTAGTATTTCACACCACCAGTTGAAATTAATAACTGTCGCGTGACACGTGCATTCTTGTACATTCCGGATTTCCGTATAATTGTATATGTGTGATGTGTGGCACTGTTTTGTATTGTTGTGCGTACTATTGATTTCACATACCTGTGATTCCACATACCTGTGATTTCACACACCTGTGAGTTTTACATACCTGTGATTTAGCATGTACATTTGCCATGTACAATGTGCGTGTAATAAGGGGGCTTATGTTGTATTGGTGGAAATACGTTTATGCGTGACCTTTTTGCGGATTTAAATATACGTCTATTTTATGAGCAATGTTTTACTGATGTCACGCCATATTTGCCACAGACTATGCATGTGTGTGGTAGAGAACTCGTTGACTGCGTGTGCTGGTTTCGCTAGGGAGAAGACCTTTTAGTATTACGGATGTCCACTATCCGTGCCAGCCGAGTTTGTCCACGTGTCAGTTGTTCACCAGATAAGGGACCTTCTGTAGGTGAAGCCAGTATACAGCGCAGACCATACCATGGTCTGCCCTATTATGTATGCTACGGGTTAGTGTTTCAGCATAGCCTGGTACTGGCCAACACGGATATATCAGATCCCATACTGGTGATGCTTTGTGTCGTGATATTTCCGTAAATGACCACGATATTTGAGTTTAGTATGTGCTACACTCTCATTTGAATGTATAGCCGTAAGACCGATATGGAGGGGTTTGGCGGGGCCAAGAAGCGACCTTCGCATTGTCGAGACCAGTCGAGTAGATTTCGGATTATGAGATCTGGGTCTATAGTGTGCAGATTTATGGTAGTGTGGGGTATACCATGTTGGATGGTATTTATTCCACGAGGGCTGTACACTAGTTTGGTTGAATTTATGGCGTGGGAACATATATGCCAAATATAACCCACGGGGTGACATGGCAAAAGCCATGGTTTTGTAGTATTTATGTGAGATGTCGAACGAGGGGTAGGCATATTCATTATTCCGTGCATGGTTTCACTGGTGTGTATATAAGCGATGTCTCGCTATGTGTTGGCGGGACACATATTTTCTGGTTACAGAAGACTAGTACTGTATTCACCAGTGACACGGAGGATTTTGGTATGTACCTACAACATTTTATTTCAGCTGTGATTTGTCTGTCTGCCTGTGCGTATTCGTCCAGTAATTGGAGACTCATTTCATTTTTGTAGCCTCTGAGATCGCTCCAGCGGGCAACATTGGACGTTTTGGTCCACTCGTTGAGGGCAGACCCCAGTCAGTGCAGAGTGTCAGGTCGTCCGAGTGTCCGTACGTCTGTCTGGCGCAGTGTGTGTAGCAGCTCCGGGTACAGGCCTGTATAGAGCAGTGTGTGATAGCTACATCGCGTTCAGCAGACAGTCACAGCCATAGTTTAGTGAAGTGAAACGCCATACACACATATCATATCATTATACTACCACCGAGTTGAATGTCACCTAAGTGAAACTTTTCCCGTCGTCTTAGCCATAGTGATAATCGCCATTTTTGTATTATATCGGAACTTTACTTCCGGTCTACCACTTCCGGTATTACAACCCATTGATTCACCATGGATACTTTGCATCCGGTCTACCACATCCGGGTTGCTACAGTCGAGTGATACCATAGGAACTTTACATCTGGTCCACCATTTCCGGAAATAATACTACCTTTGGAACTTTACTTCCGGTACCAGCTTCCGGAACATTATCATTATTGACTATCATGTGATGTAACCACATCCGGCTTTGACTTTGACATTCATACTTTGGAAATATATTGCATAGGCAATACATATGTATACTTTGATAGTGTATGGTAATACTCCTATCATGGCATATCATGGCTAAAGGATTGTAGTAAGACTACATATATTGTTTATGGATTAATCCACTTGAAGTTGGATTATAGCCATATTGTTGACTAGACCTCATATTGCGGGTGAGGCAGACCTTGGGACCTTGATACTCAGAGGTTACCACTATCTATTGAGATACGCCAGCACTGGGGTAGCTCAGATGATTGTCATTTGTCCTCCAATGTTCGTTATGCCATGTTATACTTGTATGTTATTTCACTTTGATTAGCGATCATCAAAGTACTTGTGCATTCATACTATTGTCCACTACGGGACCATTGAGATACCACATACTGAGTTTATTCGTCTATAGCTTTTAAGTTGCGTTAAGTATAACAGTCGATTGGCTTACAAACCTTGTAGTAATTGAATAGTATCATGCACAGTACCAGTGATGTTCGCATATCAATGTGTCATGTATTCCTGTGTGTTACCCATGTAATATTGTGTACATTATAAGTGATTAAGTGACTACGTGTACTTATCTACTCTAGCCTATCCCTTACACTTCAACTGCATTGTTACCACTTTTCGTTCGTCTGATCAGACTATATTGGCCATAACGTCATAACAATTGAAGTATACTTGGTTCATATGATAATAGGGGAGACAATTTGTCTCGATCATTCCTGACCTTGGTAATGACCTTGACAATAACGGTCATATAGTCTGTATTAAAACGATAGCCTATGTGGCGCAGCCTGTGAAAACCGCGAGTTTTTTTTGTAACAAAAATATTTCATTGAATGCGTCAAGTCGAGTAACCCACACGAGCTAGGTGTCCAAATCAGGAGAGAACACTAGGCTTATTTGCTTTCTGTCCAATGTACTGTATACTATCCTGGTCAAGCCCGAATATTTAAGCAGCCTATGACGAATTGGCAATGTCCGCTGACGTAATTACTGATGTTTTTAATTAGAGATTCGCGAGCATTGTAAACCATGTAAACCATGGGCAGACTACGCGAATCCACTGCCTGGTCTGGTCGCTAATGCAATAAGCCGGGATTTGTCGGAGATCGAGACCCAATTCATATAAACACGTTTGTCGTGTCACTTTAGACTGGTTCTCGATCGCTAGGAATAACGCTATGCTGCGCATCCGACAGGGTACCAGTCTAGTGTGGACTACGTGACTGGTGTCAGCAACCGCGTGTATTGATCTTTGATATGGCCTTGTGCCCTGCGGTGTGAAATTTACACTTGACACACGCGGTATTCGGAACGGCAGTGAGTGTGTGACGACATTTTGTTTTGTCCAAGAAATTGTCAAGGTCAATGTTTCACTGTTTGTCTCGCAATAACCCGCCGATTTATATTTGCGCACCAAAAAAACAGATCACGAATACCGCTGACTTTCTAGTCACTTTGAATTAGATAGATGGGATAAAATCTTGGATTGGAACACGGATGCGTTTGTCAACTATTTCGATTTTATTGCCGCATTGGTCGAGCAGAGCGGTCCGCTGGTTTTACTGCAGAGCGCAGCGTAAAGCGGTCATTCTTTTGCAGTTTGAAGAAAAAAAGGAGCGTAAACTGCAATTAAAAGCGGAGCGCAGCGCTAACTGCGCTATAAGTATTGCAATTCCTCAACCAACTCTTTGGACCGCAGTCACATGATTGCAGTCCGATTGCGGTCCAATTGCAATTAATGGGAACGCGAATTGCAATCCTGCGTTCCAGGAATTGCAATTCGCCTGGTAAGAGAACCGCAGGCCACTCTGTACATCACATATACAGTCGAACCTGTGAACAACGACCAGCAAAGGGAAGTGGCCAAAGTGGTCGTTGTTGACAGGTGGTCGTTGTTCCAAGGGTCGAACATTTTCCCGGTTTCACAACAAAGTCGGCCATGTATTTAGCATTCTATTGTAATATATTTGCATGCATAGAAAACGTCTTGGCTGTATAAACTTCCACCTGACAATTCGCTATTGCACGATCGTGGAGTGTATCTGCTTTTCATCAATTAAAAATTGCACGAAAATAGTCAATTTATTTTGTATTGTCATCTTGTTGTTGGTGTTCTGAACCCAGCCTCGCTTTGGAAATTATATACAAAGGGGAGTAATTATCTTCACGATAAGTATATCCCGCGGCTTGCTTTGGTGCACCACTTAATAGCTTGTCGTAATTACATGTACAGTGCAGTTTCCGTTTTTGTTCCACCGTAGACAACACTTGCGTTGTATACGTTGTTTAAACGTATAATACGGTTCGTACACGTGTAATACATATTGTCAAACCGTTTAGTTTAAAAGCGTTGTATACGTTGTTTAAACGTATAATACGGTTCGTACACGTGTAATACACATTGTCAAACCGTTTAGTTTAAAAGCGTTGTATACGTTGTTTAAATGTATAATACGGTTCGTACACGTGTAATACACATTGTCAAACCGTTTAGTTTTAAACCGTGTAATACGTTTAGCTTCAAGGCGTATAACACGTTATGGCGTATACATATGTAGCGAGGTGAAAGAGTTGAAACGTGTACAACGCTTTACCTGGAAGCGTGTAGCTATATGAAAGCGTTGAAACGTGTACAACGGTTACACGTTTTAACGCGAATACCTGTTCGGCCCCGATCGCTTCGAGGCGTCCTTGTTTCGTCCCTTTTAAAATATCGCGAATACATACCCTCAGATCGAGTTCAAAGTACATCGGCGGTGTGATTTAGTACTTCAATTGATCCCTAATCCCTGATGCCTAATGAGTCACGCTTTTAACACGACAGATGTACCTTGTCGTTTATCAAAATGTTTGCGAATTGTAGCTCACGTGAGCCGGCTCATCAGGATCTGCGGCATTCCTACGTACATGTACATTTTATATATACAAAAATTACCCCTTATACAGCATAATGTAACAGTTCCTAACTTAATATGGAATAGCCCGGGCCGATAGTCTGTGTCAGTTACTTGGGGTTAAATATTACGAACACAGATAAACACAGTGCATGGTTTCTTTATTTTATTGTAACATCATCAGAAATGGCGAGTCTAGGAACTCTCGTATCTTTACGCTGAAGCCAGTCTATTTCAGTCACTAATCCGCTATGTACCTGTCCCACGCGTGTGTTAAGAAAAATCGATATTTGGAGAAACTGAATACACAGCGAGCTGCACACTGGTTTAACACGGATATGGCCCACGGATATGTGTCATAAATTACTTGGTGGTCAAAACCGGTAAATTTACAAGGTTTATAGCGAAATAGCAGCAGCCGACTGGCAATTTTTCTCGGACTGATTTTTAAGACTAGTTTTCAAATCTCAATCGGTCTGAGAGTTGAAAAACTGAAAATTTTAGAAGCCCTGCAGTCTAGAAGTCTATATACACACACGAAGAACGATCTGAGCATGCGCATTCTACGCGATACACGGTTGGCATACCAAACCGTGTAATGCGTTAAAACCTGTGGAAACGTGTTATACGTATAACACGGTTTCATCTGTACGGTGCTGTGTATATGTAGAAGCGTGTAACCGTTCATCAAAGAAAGGGTTAAATCGTTTAAACGGTTTACCTTAGCGTTGTATACGTTTACAACCGTTGTATACGTTTACAACCGTTGTACACGGATTACACGCTTTTGAAACTCAATGCGTTGTTTACAACCGTTGTATACGTTTACAACCGTTGTACACGGATTACATGCTTTTGAAACTCAATGCGTTGAATACACGGTTTGTTCGACTTTCGCGCATGCGCAAGAGTGGGGAAACGCAACGCATGGCCGAAAACGTATTACACGTAGACGACACACGGTTTGAAACGCAACTAACGGAAACTCCACGGATACGCAACGCACAACACTTTGTACACGTATAAACTCGGAACATTTTGACAGAAACGACTGTAAGTGGTTTAATTTAGCATGACCATTAGTATTTCACACCACCAGTTGAAATTAATAACGGTCATATAGTCTGTATTAAAACAATAGCCTATGTGGCGCAGCCTGTGAAAACCGCGAGTTTTTTTGTAACAAAAATATTTCATTGAATGCGTCAAGTCGAGTAACCCACACGAGCAAGGTGTCCAAATCAGGAGAGAACACCAGGCTTATTTGCTTTCTGTCCAATGTACTGTATACTATCCTGGTCAAGCCCGAATATTTAAGCAGCCTATGACGAATTGGCAATGTCCGCTGACGTAATTACTGATGTTTTTAATTAGAGATTCGCGAGCATTGTAAACCATGTAAACCATGGGCAGACTACGCGAATCCACTGCCTGGTCTGGTCGCTAATGCAATAAGCCGGGATTTGTCGGAGATCGAGACCCAATTCATATAAACACGTTTGTCGTGTCACTTTAGACTGGTTCTCGATCGCTAGGAATAACGCTATGCTGCGCATCCGACAGGGTACCAGTCTAGTGTGGACTACGTGACTGGTGTCAGCAACCGCGTGTATTGATCTTTGATATGGCCTTGTGCCCTACGGTGTGAAATTTACACTTGACACACTCGGTGTGTTTGAAGTCTTAGTTTTGTCACTGTAGATGAATCAGCATCGTGTAAACACAGTTTGCCAGCTAATGATCGAGTTTTATGACTTGCGCGGAATTGCATTATGCCTATTGGAATACACGACACGGAATACATATCGGGAATTACCGTTAATGGAGTTATGCAATATTTTGCTGAAAGTAAAATCGGCGATTGCAATGTTATTTTTTTTTGCCGACAAAACATGACTTGGTCGCTAATGGTCGCTAATGGTCGCTGTTTGCAGTCAAAAATGCCGCGTGGGAACGAAAATCGCCGGTCGCTGGTCGTTGTTCTGAGGTGGTCGTTATTCCAAGGTATTTTAAAGAACAAATTTGACGGGGGGTTTTAACTGGCCGTTGTGGACAGGTGGTCGCTATTCACAGGTGCTCGTTAACACAGGTTCGACTGTACTGTAAAAATGGACAAAATTCAAATGAACAGACAGCGATTTCGATTTTAAAATTTGCCGCCCTCTTGAATTTGCTTTTCAGACTGACCAATCAGAGGCCGCAATTAGGAGTCAAAGGTGAACAAATAAAGGCAAAAACGGCACTTCATGTATATTAGGCTACTTCAGGTATATTAGGTTACTTCAGATATAAACAGCATGTATTCAACCCCTTTATTATGCAATGGTTGCGGTATAAATATGGATCACATGTTGATGTAAGAAACAAAAGATTAATTGTTGTGTTTTTATTTCATGTCTTATAGGAAGTGCTTGTATGCAGACCTGAAGTCTCAATCCTGGGTTGCCTTTACTTCAAATTTCATTTGCTTCTTTATAATTATCAACATCGTTTTTGTGATGCTTACTTTTAGCACATGCTCATGATCAGTTTACGGTCAAATGCCTCGGCAGGCGCAACACCGCTTCCATGTGCGAAATTCTTGTTTATTTCATATGTTTGGCAAAAGACACCATGACACAAACATGGATTTAACAATTGAAAGATGTAGAGAGGTCCAAATATAAATGTAGTTTTTTGTTTGTTTTAGAGCAGCAAGCAGACAGCATATCCACAAAGATGCCATGTGGGAAAATGCAACCTGAGCATGAAAGGAAGATCAAGAAAAACTTCAAGAAGTTAAAGCAATGTATAGATGCTAAACACCTAACAGATACATTTATTCAGGGGGAGTTGTTTGATTTCCGAGACGTGGAGCGTATAAATGGCTACAACCCAAACACCCAGGACAGTAGGAACAACGAATTCTTTAATATTTTGTTCAAACGTGGCCCAAGGGCGTATGGATTATTTTTGATAGCCTTAAGAGAGCAACATATGGATCTGGCAGATCTGGTAGAATCAACTAAGCTGACTGGAGACAACCGGAATACAGGTATGTTGGCAAACATTATCGAAGTGGGGAAAATGTGATGGTATGAAATAGTGAAACTTTGTTTATTATGCCCCCTATGCAATAGCAAGGGGGGCATATTGCGTTGCTCTTGAGGTTCCGTACATCCGTCCGTATGTCCGTCAGTGCGGGCTAACATTGGGGGTTTAGGGGCTAGGGGGAGGAGCCTAAGACAATATAATACAATAGATTTATTCTGTTAGCCCCTAAACCTATTGTAGTTTAGGGGCTATTCCTTTGATCTTTTAAAGAACAAATTGCCCATAAACCCAAAATGTCCATCCGTCCGTCCGACCGTCCGTGTACATTTACGTTGAAGAGTTTCTCCAACAAGAAATATCTTCAGTATTCCGCAATGGATTGCTTCGATACTTGGACACCTGAATCACCTGAATATTTGTCACACACTCGCACCACTATTAACACGACTTTGACCTTTGTCACCTTCAAAATTTCGCTGAAACACTTAGCCATTTGGTTGCGTCAAAAAGTTTACAAGAGTTTCTCCAACATGTAATATCTTCAATATTACCGTACGTGAAGGACCGCTTCGATACTTGGACACTTGAATCACCTGAACATTTGTCACACACTCGCGCCACCATTAACACAACCTTATTAACCGTTGTCAACTTAGAATTGTCGCTGAAACATATAGCCCTTTTGTTGCGTCAAAAAGTGTGTACGTATTTCTCCAACATTTAATACATGTATCTGAAATATTGCGTGAAGGATTGCATCGATACTTGGACATTTGAATCACCTGAACTTTTGTCACACATTCCAGGGTTTGAAAAAATCCTTTTTTCCACTCGCCCAGCTGGGCAAGTACAAAAAAAAAGTACTTGCCCAGGTCAAAAAGTTACTCGCCCAGTTTTTTTTAAAAATAAAATGCTATTTCCAGTATTTGTAATGTTGCATCTTATTTAAAAAAAAAAGAAGCTTTTACATATATTTGATCATTACCAAAACGTACGAGACATATTCACTATTATTGTTATTTATATTTTAAGTATTAAATGAACATAAACAAACAAATAAATATTATTTATCGGGAGATAAACTTTGTCGAGTTTTTTCTTCAACAATGTTTTTTTAGCAGCGAATTTGCTCAGAGGCTTGCAGGCTTCTTATTTTCTATAAGCGTTGAGTGACATAGATTTTGTTTAATTTATGGTGGCTATGTTTCATGCGCTGCGCACTGCCTTAATTACTAAATTCAATGGTTTCGGACCCAGTGCCGACCGTTTCGTCCCAAGCCGTTATGTTTGGCATCTGAAATGAGCGTTGACCCAACTGTATACGAGACGATATATGTGGCCGCGTATACACTAGTCTATACTCGCAGTCTATTATTTGTTAGCCCGGCCGCGTACAGCCGACAAATAATCCGTGAATTAAACTTGCCCGATATGGACCGTGTTCAAAATCGCTAGCGATTCTACCCGTAACCGTGTACATAGACACTGCTTGAATCTTACTTCCCGCAAATTGACGTAAACTGTAAACAACAAATGGTCACTGAATTAATACCATTTGTTGGCCGTTATCGATGGAATTAATTGGCAATTTCTTCAGAAAAAAAAATCCTGACCAAATCTTTCACTCGCCAAGCTGGGCGAGTGCCTGTAGAAAGTACTCGACCGCCACAAAAAGCACTCGCCATGGCGAGTTGGGCGAGTGAAATTTCAACCCCTGCATTCGAGGCACCATTAACACAACCTTGACCTTTGTCAACTTCGAAATGTCGCTGAAACACCATTCTGTCAGTGGCTTTGCCTCGTTTATTGTTCTTTCTATGGTCCAGTATGCCAGGGGACATACCCATGTTTCACAAACATAATTATTATGTCTCCCCCCATATTGTTTTTGGCTTGGTTGTCCGTCTGTCTGTCCACCCGTCTGAGCAACCAAGGGTGTAGAAGGGGCCATGGGGCGGAGCCTAACACAAAAGAATCATCTGATTTATTCCGTATGGCTCCTTATTCTATTCATTACAAGGGGCCATCTCTTTGATCTAGAACGATGTAATGGCCCCTTCTTCACTATTGGTGGTCCGTCCGTCCGTCCGAGCAACCAAGGGTGTAGAAGGGGCCATTGGGGTGGAGCCTAACACAAAAGAATCCTTTGATTTAGTCTGTGTGGCCCCTTATTCTATTCATTACAAGGGGCCATCTCTTTGATCTAGAACAATGGAAATGGCCCCTTCTTCACTATTGGTGGGCTGTCTGTCTGTCTGTCTGTCTCTGTCTCTGTCTGTCTGTCTGTCTGTCTGTCTGTCTGTCTGTCTGTCTGTCTGTCTGTCTGTCTGTCGTCGTCTGTCTGTCTGTCTGTCTGTCTGTCTGTCTGTCTGTGTCCGTCCGTCCGTCCGTCCGTTCCGTCCGTCCGTGTCCGTCCGTCCGTCCGTCCGTCCATCCGTTCCGTCCGTCCGCTCTCCCTGAAGTGACGTGGGGTGATTCACGAGTACATGACATGCATGTGGGGTGCACCCCATACGCAACTATATCTTAATGAACTCCATCACTTCTGAAAAGCCCAAAAAAGCAATAAAAAATTTAGCATTGTTTGCACCCCACAAATAGCACCCAAAAAAAAACAAAAAGACTTTGCCAAAAACCCCACATGCAACAAACCCCACAACGTCACTCCAGGGAGTACGTCCGTCTGTCCGTCACAAAATTGGTGTCGTGCATATCTCAAAAAGTTTTTGAGTTAGTCTTGAAACTTTACAGGAATACTTGTTATTGTGTGAAGTTGCACACCTGGGGTTTTAGATGCGGATTCATCCTGTTTTCACAGAGTTATGGCCCTTGACTTAGCGAAAATTGGGTATTTTCAAATTGTGTCGCGCGTATCTCAAAATGTATTTCAGTTAGAGTCGTGAAACTTTACAGGAATACTGGTCATCGTGTGAAGTTGCATACCTGGGGTTTTAGATGTGGATTCATCCAGTATTCGCGGAGTTATGGCCCTTGACTTAGAGAAGAGGGGATTTTCAACTTGTGTCATGTGTATCTCCAAAAGTATTTCAGTTAGAGTCATGAAACTTTACAGGAATACTTGTCATCGTGTGAAGTTGCGCACCTGCGGATTCATCCAGTTTTGATGGAGTTATGGCCCTTGACTTAGCGGAAATTGGGGATTTTCAACTTGTGTCGCGCGTATCTCCAAAAGTATTTCAGTTAGAGTCGTGAAACTTTACAGGAATACTTGTCATCGTGTGAAGTTGCGCACCTGGGGTTTTAGATGCGGATTCATCCAGTTTTGATGGAGTTATGGCCCTTGACTTAGCGGAAATTGGGGATTTTCAACTTGTGTCGCGCGTATCTCCAAAAGTATTTCAGTTAGTGTTGTGATACTTTACAGGAATACTGGTCATCGTGTGAAGTTGCGTACCTGGGGTTTAGATGCGGATTCATCTAGTAATCACGGAGTTATGGCCCTTGACTTAGTGAAAAGTGGGGATTTTCTACTTGTGTCGCGCGTATCTCCAAATGTATTTTAGTTAGTTGTGAAACTTTACAGGAATACTTGTCATCGTGTGAAGTTGCGCACCTGGGGTTTTAGATGCGGATTCATCCTGTATTTACAGCAGTTATGGCCCTTGACTTAGCGAAAATTGGGGATTTTCAACTTGTGTCGCGTGTATCTCCAAAAGTATTTCAGTTAGAGTCGCGAAATTTTACAGGAATACTGGTCATCGTGTGAAGTTGCGAACCTGATTCATCCAGTATTCACAGAGTTATGGCACTTGACTTAGTGCTGTGGCCATTTATAAATCTCATATACGATAATGTTGATTATATTAGGTGTCAGCTCAATTATACATGTACTTTTGGCTTTTTATGCCTGACGTTTCAATTTCCATATTTCCTCACTTTTTATTTTATTATCTCACAATATACAGCTAACTTACGCAGAAAATACAAGGTAGCTACATATATGCTGTTGCTGCCTTAAATTCTACTTTTCCAAGTCCTGAAAGCATGCAGTGGTGGTATTGGGGGAGACATATGTTTTTGTCTGAAAAACAATCCTCTAGTGCTAGTTACTTCTGTTTCTATTCTTGGAACACCTTTATATTTCATGCATACATTCATCATGTTGTAACAACTCCACAACCCAGCACCCATTCATTGCCCCAAGGTCAAGTCAACACACTTAGTGCGTTCATAAACTTGGGATACATTTCATATAATTTCTGTTTCTTTACATGAAGGGCCTTGATATTTCATATCATATTTCATGCATTCATCTGATCTGATGAAATCCACCGCACACCTCTAAACCCAAGGTCAAGTTATATAATATTCATGTTTTTTATACAACTGTGCCAAGTTTGAGTGAAGGCTGCCAACAGGCGAGCTTCGTTGTCTTCTGACAACTCTTGTTATGTTTTCTGACAATAGAGTTATCCATATGTAATAAACAGTATTTGTTTTCGGCATCAAAGGGTTTCATCAAAATATATCAATTTCGTATGTAATTCTTTCACACTTTTCGGCGAAAAAGAAAGTTGCAATCATTGGCCTTCCGTATTCGCTATGTAGGCCACGACTTGGTTTGTCAGGTGGCGCCTTGAGTGGGTATACTCACAATCGTAGCTAACGATTGGATGCGATTTATATTTCGGAAATGGAATCCCACATAGCGTCATAGCGTCAAAAGCTGACAAAGTTTGTATAAAACTACGAAATTAGTTTGGCACCGGGTGACCCAGCTTATAATTTTTGCTAGGCCC
Organism: Conchocele bisecta; assembly: GCA_029237695.1. NCBI lineage: Eukaryota > Metazoa > Mollusca > Bivalvia > Lucinida > Thyasiridae > Conchocele > Conchocele bisecta. Next base: position 80,108,835 of record CM055272.1, read on the forward strand.
GACCCAGAAACGACTCGCACCGGGCACCCGTTAAAACGCGTGTTTGCATGTGTTTGTTTTTCTGGTGGAGAGTATTTGGAGGGAGTGAACTCTACTGGGAATGCGTGAGAATGTGCTATTGATCGACCGACCCACACGTGGCTTTGAAAAAACAAAGCGAGTGCCGACAGTACACACTTCCTGATCAATCGCTGATAGATCTATCGCCGACGTCTTTGGTGACAGTAACCTGTCAATCATGCCTCAGCTTAACACTAAGGGCTGCCTTTAATTACCAGCGATTGGCTGTATAAATAGATAACTTTGCCACATGAATAACACATGTTTTTAACTGACGATTATAGTAGCCAGAAGCAATGGATTATTGAAACTATCGACCTGTGACTTTTATTGTCACAGCGGGTATTTTAGTGAATCGTGTAATGATGTGATGAAAATTTGTGGATTATTAATTTTTTTACGGGGAAATTATCAATCGCCGGATTTTCCAATTTTACCTAGAATTTAGATAATTTCCACTTGTCCGAGGACGATAAGCACTTGCCAATGCGAGAGGGCGAGTAAGGATCTACTATCATACTGTGATCCCAAGGTCAAGGTCACATATATTGTCTTTTTACAAAACTTAACATCGGAGAAATCTGTTATAACTTCTATTTCTGTCATCGAAAATACTTAATATTCCTCTAAGGCTCTACTATCATGCTGTGATAAATTCTACGACCATTCAACCCTGCACTGCTCCCAAGGTCACATACTTATTTTTTTACAAAACTTAACATCAGAGAAATTGGTTATAACTTTTATTTCCTTCATCGAAAATACTTAATATTTCATTCATGCATTCCTCTAAGACTCTACTATCATGCTGTGAAAAATCCACGGCCATTCAACATCCGCTGATCCCAAGGTCAAGGTGACATACTTAGTCTACATATTTTTGGGCACCTGGGCCCAGCCTCACAGACAATAGGGACACCTCTATGAATGGATATTGTGACCGGTGTAGATCCAGGTCAGTCTGTGCATCCGCACAGCCTGATCAGGATCTATACTGTTCGCCATTCCATCAATGACACCCCTGTCATGCTTCTAACAAGCAATATAGAATGTCACCAGACTACGTACAGGCGTGTGCTATTTCTCCAGTCACAGTAATATTTATGTTTTTCTCCAGTCACAGTAATATTTATGTTTAGACTGAGTCCGCCTCTTGTAATGGATTTTGCGACCAGTGTAGATCCAGATTAGCCTGTGTCTCCACACAGTCTGATCAGGATCTGCACTGTTCGCCATTCCATCAATGACACACCTGTCATGCTTCTAACAAGCAATATAGAATGTTACCAGACTACAGGAGTGTGCTATTTGATCAGGAGCTACATATTTATGTTTAGACTCTGAGGACGCCGCCCCCATGAATGATGTGAGTACACAGGACTCCCGAACAACTCTGCTCCACGATTCCACCTCCATGCACGACAGCTCGCCAATGTCCATGAAGAAAGAAGTCGATAAGGGAAACCTCTGTTCCCAGGATACAAAGTTTTTTATGAATATTCAACCGGACGTGAAGTCAAAACATGAAGGTTAGTTGTTTTCAGCTACGTCATGCATGCTTTTCATACGCTTGTTTGAAAACATCGGACCTATTCAGAGTTCCAGATGAGGTGTGTATTGGCATATTTTATGCACTTACTTTAGCAGAATACGCATTGATTATCAAAAGTTGGAGTACAAAATACTCACAACAATGTGAAAATACAAATTGATTTTAATATTGAGTAGTGAAAATACTGTCATAAAGTTTAAAAGTTACTTAGTTAAGCTGAAAAAAGCAAATAATACATTGAATATGCATTGAATTTGAAATATGGGGGTATAATGCTCTTTAGATACAAAACTTATCTGGAGCTCTGCCTATTATGTATTCACCTTGTACGAGCGGGCGGGCAAGTGGGCACAGCTTGTTACAAAATATGTCAGTTTTGAAGTACATATGGATCACATGTAGGGGTAAGAAACGAAAGATTAAGTTTTGAAGTATATATGGATCACATGTAGAGGTAAGAAACGAAAGGTTAATTGTTGTGTTTTTATTTCATGTAAAAGTTAATCTTATTGCAAGTGTTTGTATGCAGACCTGAAGTCTCATTCCTGGGTTGCATTGACTTCAAATTTCATTTGCTTCTTTATAATTGTCAACATCGTGATTTCATACTCCACCCACATGGTTATCAAGGTCAAATGACAGGGAAAGTGTTTACAAAACTTACATTAATGTTTTTAAGTACCGTAATAACCTAAAATATTCTAAAAGCATCGTTATTGTCACAATTCCTGTGTCAATATCAAATTTCATCAATAGCTTTCTCACATTGATGGCTATCCACCCACTATCATTTGGGTGACCTTGACCTTCACCTTGGTGACCTTAACCTTTGTGGAACATAAATTTTGGACGTAGCCAATATCTCTAAAAAAAATTGTGATCCGTTAATTGAATCATTACAAATTTTCATCTATAAATTATAGCTTTCTCACATTGATGGCTATCCACCCACTGTCATTTGGGTGACTTGACCTTTACCTTCGTGACCTTAACCTTTGTGTCAATAATTACCAAATGTTGAGTACCCCCTGATCCGTTAGTTGGATCCTTTACCGAATGTCATCAATAGCTTCCTCATATTGATATCCACCCAGTATCCCCGTCTCATTCGGGTGACCTTGACCATGGTGACCTTGACCATCGTGTCAATAATTTTGGACGTTCATCAAAATGATGAATATCTCTGGATCCATTAGTCTGATCATCTCCAAACTTCATTAATAGCTTTTTCACATTGATGGATATCTACCTGTGTAATTTGTCTGACCTTGATCTTGGTGACCTTCACCTTGGTGTCGATAAGTTTGGACATATGTCCAAATGTTGAATATCTCCTGATCCGTTAGTCATATCATTACCAAATTTCATGAATAGCTTCCTCATATTGGTAGCTATCCATCCAGTATCATTCCGGTGACCTTGACTGTCACCTTGATGACCTTGACTTTTGTGTCAATAATTTTTGATGTACCGGTACTTCAAAATATTGAATATCTCTTGATCCGTTACTCTGATCATTACCAAACTTCATCAATAGCTTCCTTCGTCACTTTGACTTTGGTGTCCGTGACCGTCATATCAACACTTTTGGACTTCCTCATATTGTGACCTTCACCTTGGTGACCTCGACCTTCGTGTTGTTTAGTGGGCGAGACACTCACGGCGATCACCTTGTTGTTAAATACATTGTTATTGTGATAAAACAGTACAACACTATTAGCCATAAGTATTGGGACACTCTTCATTGTGGAAAGCCATATAGATGCAGGGCTCCAGATAAGGAATTAGTAATTTAGTACTGTCACTCCATCATATTTGAAGCAATTGAGTATTTCAATATTTTAATTGGGTAAAATAAAATCACACTACTGTTTACACATCAACAGACAGCAATTATTGAATATTTTGCTTCAAAATGAAAACATGTCTTGGCATTTCATTAGAATTGTCTCCTTGGAGACAATTCTAATGAAATACCATGATGTGTTTTCATGGAAAATAAGAAAAATATGCTATATTTGTGGTCTGGTTAATATTTGCTGTAGCATGATAAAGGTACCACAAGGAGACAATTCTAATGAAATGCCAAGACATGTTTTCATTTTGAAGCAAACTATTCAATAATTGCTGTCTGTTTATGTGTAAACAGTAGTGCGATCTTATTTTACCCAATTAAAATTTTGAAGTACCCAATTGCTTCAGAAATGATGGAGTAAAAATACTCAATTACTAATTCCTTATCTGGAGCCCTGTTTAACCCATAGACCACTACACACAACAATTGTCGTCTGCTGTTCGTTTTATATCTTGCCTTATTTCTTAATTAAAACATTGTTTGACAGCACTTCAGAATCATTCTAAAGTGCTTTCAAAGCGTGTTTTTTATGATAAAAATGGAAAATTATTTTAAATAAACAGCAGACAACAAACAATTAAGATAGTGGTGTAAGGGTTGAGGTTGTTATGGTACCTATTATTTTGTCTCTGTACCAATTACATGTACTGTCACCATTGACTCCTTGCATGCTGGTGGTGAAAATAACATCCAACAAATTACGATTATGTTTATTATTTCTCTCTGTAAATATGTCTTTAAATTTCATTAAAATTGCGTCCTGCAGACGCAATTCTAATGAAATTCCAAGACATATTCATGATATTTATAGGAAAAAATAAACGAAAATATGATGAAGTGTCATCTGCTGTTTTTGAATTATTTATAGACCACACATTTCCCAGCATGCAAAGGGTTGAGTCCTTGACCGGGATTGGTGGATAGCCTAATGGTGGAGCATTGGACTTCAATCCCTTCTTTAGGCCAGAAAAATACTTCCATAGTGTAGTATTCCATCCCAGTACACTTTTGCATTCATGAGACTTTAACCCTTTTTAACTAAATAGCTGGAATGGACTGTGATATGCTAATTTTCTGACCAATCCAGTCGTCACAAAATGATTTTGAGATAGTCCATTTATGAAAATGGGGTGTTTTTGTTCTAAAAAATATGAAAATTACTTGTAAAAAGTGTAAATCCTGATGCGACTTGTTGCGAGACGGCTCATCTCGATCTGCACTGTTTGCAGAAACTACTATAGCCGGATTTCGGGTTCAAAGGGTTAAACAGAGCTGACATCTCTATAAGACCTTAGCTGTTAGTTGGCTTTTATTTGGAAAGTAAACCAATTCCCATTCACTTTTTATATGCCAGTTTAAAAAACAGGACGTACAGTGGAACCCCTCCAAACCGAACCCCCTCTAAACCGGTATTCTCGCTAAACCAAACAGACGATCAAGTCCGAATTCTCCACTATGTAAACCCATTGTTTTGTACCCCTCGTATCCGGAACCCCTCTATTCCGTAATGCGAACGACATTTCAAGTCCCAAAATGTCATTTCAGCGTTAAAAAAAACCTGTTAAAGTGAACAACTCTGTCACCTGTCTGCATGTCGCTATCAAAGAAATACGGCGCTGTCAATGTCAAATGGGTGTCAAAATCTCCATCTCATATCAGTTAAATGTTTGGTGTTAAATCTTCAAAGTGATGTCACATGTGAGCCATTTTGTGAATAATTAATGAGGTCCAATGATCTTAATCCCGAAAGCGCTTTAAAATGCTAAATCAAGCATCGCGCATATTCAGATCACACTCGTTGACAGTCGTTCTCTTGCTGCAATTTTTGTTAAGTATTGACAAGACTTATTATTCACGCATTGAAACCTTACGACATGTGCGACCAGTGTAGCCCCGGATTCACCTGCGCAGACACGCAGTCAGATCGGGATTCTATGGTTTATGACTATAGAACGTGTATTAAGGTAATACCGCATAATATCAGCGACCGATATGTTTATTTTCAAACCCAATCAATGAACGTTGAAAACTCACTACAATTATTTGCGTGTGTCCACTGTGTCAATATTTGGCTGGGGGGATTTTATATGGCCCTTTTCTCATGTGCTGGTCACTAGCTATAGTAGGGCTATTTCAATTACACACAACTTAAATAGGCTGTTAAAATTACAAAGGTACTTACACTAGCATGCTTCACAATTTAATTGTACACGTCAATTAGGGAATTTGTTTGACTATTTTCAAGAAACGTGACATAATTATTGAAACAATCGTGTAAATATGCTTGCAATATGGTTAAATCTTACACAACATACATAGACAGAGTTGATGATGAATTTTTAGCCAGGTTTTTTGGAAAAAAATCCAGGCTATTGGATTGGCGAAAGCCGGGCGGGCGGACGGTGGGCGGGCGGCGGCAATGTTAAGTTTTCGTGTTTACAATGTTAAGTTTTCGTGTTTAAGTCCATTTCTTTGGTACTATACCACCTAGGACCACCGAACGTTCACAGCTTCATAATCAAGGGGTCCCCACCACATATCACTATCCAACATGTTACTTTTTTTTTTAACTTGACCCATTTTTTCCGCGCAGTCGACTTAGCCATTTTCAATGTTAAGTTTTCGCGTTTACAATGTTAAGTTTTCGTGTTTAAGTCCATTTCTTTGGTACTGTACCACCTAGGACCACCAAACTTTCACAGCTTCATAACCAAGGGGTGCCTACCACATACAACTATCCAACATGTGACCATTTATTTTACCTTCACCTTTTATTTCTACTTAATTGACTTAGCCATTTTCAACGTTAACTTTTTAACGTACGTCTGGTTAAAGTTTTTTGGTTAAATGTTTTTCGTTATACTATATCTCTGCAACTGCTTCGCCCATTACCTTGAAACTTCACATGGGTGTTTATCATCATCCATATTTTCATTCTAATCCCCAACCGTGCGGCCCCTGTACCCAATGTCAAGGTCAAATTACTTTGAATTTTTTTGTTAAAGTTTTTTTGTGTACTATATCTCTGCAACTGCTTCACCCATTACCTTGATACTTCACATGGGTGTTTATCATCATTGTCGCACCCGCTTGCGGAAAGCGCGATATCGTCGGCATTTTGGCGTACGTCCGTCCGTCCGTACGTCCGTGTGTCCGGTTAAGTTTTTTTTTGTTAAAATTTTCCATCTACTATATCTAATTTTTTTTAGTGTCCATGCCTCACCCCAAGGCGCGACATGCAGGCCACGGCCATCTAGTCTACAAAAAGTGGGTATAATTATGTTATCCAAGTGTCTATGCTTGGAAAAAACCTGGCCTTCGTGGCTTTGCCTCGTTTCTTGTCAAATTTCCCCTTGGTTGCCATTTTTGTCGCGCATGCTACAATACGGTAGTTGTCGCTTTTTCTTTTGTCATAGTCCGAAATGTCAACAAGATTGTACAAGCTTCGTCATCATGGTGTAACTTTAATATTCCTGGACAGATTGCTTCAATATTTGGACACTTGATATATGTGAGCATTTGGAACACACTCATGCCGCTATTAACATGACCTTAGCCTGTTTTACCTTCACATTTTTGTGGAAACATTTGGCCATTTTTTGGTGTCAAAAAGTTTGTTCAAGTTTCTTCATCATGATATAACTTTACTCATGCTGCTATTAACATGACCTTGGCCTGTTTTACCTTCACATTTCTGTGTAAACACTTGGCCATTTTTTTGCTTCAAAACGTTTGTACAAGTTTCTTCATCATGATATAACTTTAATATTACTTAACGGATTGCTTCAATATTTGGAAACTTGATACATGTGAGCATTTCAAACACACTAATGCTCCTATTAACATGACCTTGACCTTTTTGACCTTCACATGGTTGTGGAAACACTTAGCCATTTCTTTATGTCAAAAAGTTTCTTCAATCTAGACCTTTTTCGTGTGTTACGCATGCACTTCTCTGACGGTTTTTATGATGCTTACTTTAGCACATGCCCATGATAGTTACAGTCAAATGCCTCGGCAGGCGTTACACCGCTTCCGTGGCGGAATTATTGTTCAATATTCACATTCTACATCCTTGTCCACGCAATAACTCAAGTTCTACTTTTGGTTCTAACTAAATTTGGTATACATGGTAAGACAAACAATCCTTTTTTCCAAATTGATAGTTATTGGTGAGTTATCTCTCCTCATTTACTGGCTATGCTTCGACGGTCGTATATTGTAATATTGTATATTGTGACATTCGACACTCTTGTTTCATATGCGAGCTGTGACCATCTTGTTTGTTCCAGGGAAAGGGGATATAAAAGGTTCTGAAGACAGTGATGATGATGATGATAATTTGGCATCTGACTACGAATTTAGTAGTGGTACGTTTACAGTGGAACCTCTCTAAACCGGACACCAAGAAAACACCTGTGATCTTATTTTTGATGAGTTTCTTGGTCATTTATCTCAGGTGATAATGTCTGTTCATGATCGCATAGCACACAACTATGGGTCGGAATGATCAAATGTCTCTTTACAGTGAAACCTCTCTAAACCGGACACCCTGGGGACCTCCCAGGGTGTCCAGTTTAGAGTGGTTTCACTGTATTCTCACCCCATAATGAATGGATACCACTTATTTGTCTGCATACTTTGTCTTGGTCAATTACTCTCGGCACACTCGTGTTCACTACTGTCTGTTCCACGAAACCTGCCCAAATGGCACCTAGAACCACCATACTTGCACAACTTCATAACCAACGGGTGCCCATCACATACCACTATCCAACATGTGACCTTTTTTACCTTGACCTATTTTTACCGCGTAATTGACTTAGCCATTTTCAATGTTATGTTTTTGTGTTTAGGTCCAGTTCTCTGTTACTGTAAAACGTAGAACCACCATACTTGCACAACTTCATAACCAACTGGTGCCCACCACACCGCTATCCAAGTTGTGACCTTTTTTTACCTTGACGTTGACCTATTTTTCCGCATAATCGACTTAGCCATTTTAAATGTTAAGCTTTTAGCCCGGTTTTTAATCCCGGCTATCGAATTGGCAAACGCCGGGCGGGCGGGTGGATGGATGGGCGGGTGGGCGGCGGTGGGCATCGGCGTCCACAATGTTAAGTTTTGTCCTTACCTCTGTTACTGTACCACCTGATGGCGTAAATTAACGATAGGGATTCTTCCTTATAGGAATCACGATTTGCCTGGTTTCTCCCTCAGGTACGTTTTTATCTTTGGCTCTTTTGTTAGTGGGAGTTGAATTGGGTTATTGCCCATTATAAAGTAGTAAGATTATTACTGATCCTACTGTTTTTGGGAGGGGGGCAATTGATTCTGGTGTTGCGAGGACCTGGCATCAGATAGATCAGGATTATTCTGATTTCAGCGCTGAATATATATATTTTTTTTTTTTGTAAATATTCAGTTTTGATTTTGGGATCCCCCCCCCCCCCATTGTACATGTACTTGTACATGTACTTGAACATGTACTGGTACAGGTAATATATGTGATTTAGTACTAAACCCATTGCAGCCCTTCCAGCGGTCCTATAATTCCTATATTTTTCAGACTTTTTCAAAATGTCCTATTATATCCTATATTTTGGGCAAAATTCCTATAATTGTATCCCCCGGACTCCGTCGGGGGATACTATGGATTTGACAACGGGCCGCGTCTGCGTCCGCGTCCGCGTCCGCGTCCGCGTCCGCGTCCGTCCGCCGCAGACACTTCTTGTCCGGAGCATAACTCGAACACCCTTTGGAATATTTTCATGAAACTTCACACATGCATAGACCACGACCCGAAGGTGTGTCGCGCACAAGAATGACAACTATTGCTTAGCTAATTTTTTAGTTATTTCATTTTTCCTGTCTGGAGCATAACTCGACCACCCTTTGGAATATTTTTATGAAACTTCACACATGCATAGAGTTATCTCCCTTTTTTGTTTTGCGCACTCTACAAACTGGACAATAATGCATGAAGACCCGTTTTCTTGTGTGCTCTAGAACAATAGAGACTGGGAGAACCATTCACCTGTGCATGTGTTAGCATGTGCAGATGTCCAGTCTTGACCACTTTGACCACAGGTAATTTATACAGGTAAATTACGTAAACTGTGTTGAAAATATTGTGGCATTATGTGGACCTGTGCAGATATATGTAGATAAATATAGGACTATTAAACAAAAATTCTGGGCTCCAGTAGCATGCATTATTATTTTAAATTTTTAAACTTTTTTTTTTCATTTTGTTTTTTCATTTTGTTTTTCAAATTCTTTTTCAATTTTGTCTAGTAGCATAAGGTCGTAAGTGCTATATACAGACTATTCACCTGTGCATGTGCTAGCATGTGCAACTGACCACTGACCACTTACAGGTAATTTATACAGGTAAATGATTATATTACATTTCCGTAAACTGTGTTGAAAATATTGTGGCAATATGTGGACCTGTGCATATATGATATGTAGATAAATATAGGACTATTAAAAAACATTCTGGGCTCCAGTAGGGAGCATTATTTTTTTATTTTTTTTATTTTTTTTAAATTTAATTTTTTTTTTCCATTTTTTTTTTTACATTCTTTTTCAATGTTTTTACAGGTAATTTATACAGGTACATTATTACATTTCCGTAAACTGTGTTGACAATATTGTGGCAGTATGTGGACCTATGCAGATATATGTAGATAAATATAGGACTATTAACAAAAATTCTGGGCTCAAGTAGCGAGCATTATTTTTTATTATTTTTTTTTGTATATTACATTTCCGTAAACTGTGTTGAAAATATTGTGGCATTATGTGGACCTGTGCAGATATATGTAGATATATATAGGACTATTAAAAAAAAATTCTGGGCTCCAGTAGCAAGCATTATTATTTTTAATTTTTAAACTTTTTTTTTCCATTTTCTTTTTTCATTTTTTTTTTCAAATTCTTTTTCAATTTTTGTCTAGTAGCATAAGGTCGTAAGTGCTATATACAGACTATTATCATATAATAAAACAATTATTGACTAGTGAGCCATAGAATATAATCTGATATTCTATGGCTCACTAGTCAATAATTGTATAATATGTTCGGGCCAGTGAAAATTGCTTTCGTGCCCAGGCTCGAGGTCAAGGCGGGACAAGGCGAGGCATTTGATTCCGCGGAATTCTTGTTTACTTATCTCCCTTTGTTGTTTCGTGCTCTGATTTTGTATCCAGAGCATAACTCGAACACCCTTTGGAATATTTTTATGCCCCACCACGATAGTGGAGGGGGCATTTAGTGTTACCCTTGTCCGTCCGTCCGTCCGTCCGTCCGGGCAGACATTCAGGTACTTATGTGGCTAGCCCCACAGGGTTATGGACTTGTTAAAGGATAGGGTTGGTTACAATTAGCCACCTAAGATATCGTTTTATGTGGCTAAAAGTCGTTTTATGTGGCTAATATTTAACATGTGATAAGCCACATAGTTACCTGAATGTAAGAACGTCCGTCCATCCATCCGTCCGTCCGCACACACGAATGGGTATTTGTTGTAAGCGTACAGGGATCTTATTGGGTAGGGTTAGGATAGTGTTGGGTGCTCTTGTTGGGTATTTTTGTAGAGTAAAAACCCAACAAGTATTCATTCGTAGGAACGTGCGTCCTGTCCTCGCGTCGTCCCTTCCGTCCGTCCGTCACAAAACTTTAACACTCGGGTAAATGTCTCATAATTTCTTCATCCTTCGACCGATCTCCTTCATATTTCATATACACATTGCTCTAATGGTCCTGTACCGCCCTGTGCCAAATCCACGTTCGTCCTGCCCCCGCCAAGCCCAGGGTTCAGATCACATACTTAGTGCTTCAAAAACTTTAACGCTCAGGTAAATATCTTATAATTTCTGTTTTCTTTCACGGATCAGCTTCATATTTCATATATGCATTGCTCTAATGGTCCTCTACCGCCCTGTGCCAAATCAACATTCGTCCTGCCCCCGCCAATCCCAGGGTCAAGGTCACATACTTGGTGCTTCAAAAACTTTAACTCTCAGGTAAAAGAAAATTTTGACTTGGAATTTGGCCTCATTTATTATCAAAGCGATATGTGGGACATCCGTGTTCTATGAACACATTTTCTTGTTTATTAAACTTCACACATGCATAGAAGACGACCCAAAGGTGTGTCGCACGTAAGAATGACAACTCTTGCGTCGTTAATTTCTTAGTTATCTCCCTTTGTTGTTTCGTGCACTGATTTCGTGTCCGGAGCATAACTCGAACACCCTTTGGAATATTTTCATGAAACTTCACACATGCATAGACCACAACCCTAAAGGTGTGTCACGCAAGAATGACAACTCTTGCATCACTAATTTTTAGCTCACCTGAGCGAAGCTAAGCTCATGTGAGCTATTGTTACCGCAATGTGTCCGTCGTCCGTCGTCGTCGTCCGGCGTCCGGCTTCCGTCGTCCGTCGTCGTCCGTCGTCCGTGAACATTTTCAAACGTCTTCTCCTCGGTAACCATTGGGTCTATAGTCACCAAACTTCATGGTCATGGTCCTTAGGTAGGGGGATTACAAAATTGTTAAAATGACGTCATTACATAATCCAAGATGGCCGCCGTCTAAAAATAGCACAAATTCTTCAAAAATCTTCTTCTCAAGAACCGCCAACCGGATTTCGACAAAACTTGGTAGGAATGATCGATGTACAATGCTCTTTCAAAGTTGTTAAAATGGTGACCCCGGGGTCAAAAATGGGCGTGACCCGTGGGGTCAAATTTTAATTTTGACCGAATATGGTCATGTTATATATCAAATCGAAGGTATCAACGAGGCGATCACTCTGGTGCATTTTTTAAATCGGATGGTTATGTCATCCAAAATGGCCGCCGAAAGGTCAAAAGGTCGTTATTTTATTAGAGATTTCAAAATTCTTCTTCACATGAACCGCTTGGCCCATGGTAGCCAAACTTAAAAGTTATGGTCCATGGGTGAAGCCTTTTCAGATTTGTTAAAATGGAGGTCATCGCTAATCCCAAGATTGCCGCCGTCTAAAAATAGCATAAATTCTTAAAAAATCTTCTCACGAACCGCTAGGCGGATTTCGACAAAACTTGGTAGGAATGATCGATGTAGAATGCTCTTTCAAAGTTGTTAAAATTGTGACCCGGGGGTCAAAAATGGGCGTGGCCTGTGGGGTCAAATTTTATTTTTGGTATCGAAGGTTTGAAGGTATCGATACGGCGATTGCTCTGGTGCAATATTTGTCGGAATCGGATGATTATGTCATCCATGATGTCCGCCAAAAGGTCCATTTATTCGAGATTTTGAACGTCTTTTTCTCAGGAACCACATGGCTGATGCTGGCCGAACTTCATAGTAAGTTAAGATCCTTGGGTGAAGCATTTTCAGATTTAGTGAAATGAGTCCTCGCTTAATCCAAGATGACCGCCATCGAAAAATAGCACAATTTTTTTAAAACACATATGAACTCAATGTCACATTCTCCTCTGGTGTTCATAGAGTCAGGTGAGCGAATTAGGCCCTCTTGTTTACCTTTACCACTGTTTCCGCGTAATCAATGTTAAATTAGACAACACTCATCAGACAGCACAGATGTTCACTCGCATCTTGTACTAATACATGTATGCCAGCCTGCAACTGCATGTTGGTTTTCTCATGCACTGGCTTCTTTTTCAATCTTAGGCCATTGACAGTTGTCACTTTCAATCATGGTCATAATAATATTAATAGACAATTATCTTTTATCCAATTGTCTATGCCTTAAAGAAAACCCGGCCTTCATGGCTTTGCATCGTATCTTGTTATATGACCGTTTTAAAAAAACGGTACATATTATGTTTTACCATACGGCGGGCGGGCAGTGGACACAAAAGTTTGTGTACACTACTCCTCTAAAACCTTTCAGTCAATCGATCTGAAACTATACACACGTCTTCTGCACATATTAATTGTATTGAAGATGTGCACTGTTGTGTTTTTATGCCGAAAAAATATTTTTTAACAAAAATATCGCCTTTTGAACTTGGCCATTTTGTCTACATTTCTGTAATTCAATTCTATATAGGGTACAGAGTTTGTGTACACTACTCTTCTAAAACCTTTCAGTCAATGGATCTGAAACTACACGCGTCTTCTGCACATATTGTTTCTCACTTACTATACCACCTAAAACCACCATACTTGCACAACTTCATAACCAACGTCTGCCCACCACATACCACTATCCAGCATGTAACCTTTTTATTACCTTAACCTATTTTTACTTACCGCGTAATCGACTTATTCACTTATTTATACTGTAATACATTTGAAAATTTACTTATTTGAACTTTACTAGTGTATTTTCACTATTCGATTTGAAAATCAATGAGTATTTTCACATTGCTGTGAGTATTGTGTACTCACACTTTTGATAATCAATACGTATTCTGCTAAAATCAAAATTCCCCTTATCTGGAGCACTTAATCATTGTGAGATATTTTCTGATATCAGATGATGAAGCAGGTGCGGCCAGGACACCACAATTTCAGCTCCGCAATTACCAACTTGAACTGGCAGAGCAAGCATTGAAGAGAAGAAACACGGTGATCTTCGCAGAAACTGGCTCGGGGAAAACGTTTGTAGCACTCCATATCGTCCAGAAACACTTGCAGGCTCAGTCACTCAGTAAGACCAAACAGGCAATAGTCATTGTTTCCAGTCTCACTGCTATCCCATTAAATAGTGGAGATATCAAGTTTATCAGGCAAGACTAGGAAACGCGTAGGAATCCGAGGCTTACCTCGGCACAGCATTGTTATGTCCCACCACGATAGTGGTGGGGTGGGCGCATTTAATTTTACCATTGTCCGTCCGTCTGTCCGTCCATCACCAACCTTGTAAGTTGTAAAACTTTCAAACCGTACTAGCTACAGACCTGAAACTTGGTATGTAACTTCGTATAATGATGAGTAGATGCGCAAAGTCTATTTTGATTTTTTATTTGACCCCGGCATCATGGATTATCTTTTTTCGACTAAGATTTTGAGAATTTTACATTAGTCGTAAAACTTTTAAACCGTACTATTTACAGACCTGAAACTTGGTATTTAGCTTCCTTATGATGAGTAGATGCGCAGAGTTTATTTCGATTTTTGATTCGACCCCCGGGTCATTGATTATCTCCCCCTTTTCAACTTAGAATTTGGCCAATTTTGTCTTGTAACTCGTAAAACTTTTAAACCATACTACTACTAGCTGCACACCTGAAACTTGGTATTTAGCTTCCTTATGATGAGATTGTGTACATAAGAACATGTGCGATATTTCATGAAATATATTTTCTGTAAATGACATCGAAAGATGACAAGATTTTCATATGAATTGTGGAATTGAATTCCGCAATTTTTCGTCAGCTTTCGACGTCAGTTACGGAAACTATCGTAAATTTTGTAAATATAACATTGGCGTGTCATATTTTTGACAGCCCAAAGGAAGGTGGTTTTTATGGCCCGCACCAATGTCTTGATACAGCAACAAGCAAAGAGATTTATGCGGCTTCTTCCACAATTCAGGGTATGTAATATAATTTGGTGACAATTTGAAAAATTCTATTCACCCTGTACCTTTTATCTTTGTCAATTCACTAACTCAAAGCTCTACATTGCGTATCGTTAATGTCTCTTTATTGTTTATCATGGCAGGAACCTATTAACCATTTCAACCCCACAGGCCATAATTCAAATATTGAAAAATATTGAAAAATATATACAATATTTGCTTGACATTCGCTATTTTGCAAAGTTTATCTGTGTTATAATTGCATATTATTGCTGCTTAACCTGTTGCATGTATACTCCCGGCGACCATCAGATTGCTCAATGGGCTCGAATGGCTGCCCCCCCCCCCCCTACCTGAATGCAGCAGGTTAAATGCGGGTTCAATTGCGGGTTCAATCATTGGCCCGGCATTGAATGACCTTAGCTGTTGATAGGCCGTTAAACACCAATAAACAAACAAACTGACTCATAACATGAGCTTTCAGTTGATTACATGCACATGCTACTCTAATAGCTTGAATCATTTCTGAATGTAGACGCTGTTGCCAACGGGTGATTCGGAGGATTCACTATTGCTCGGGCAGCTGATTCCGGCATATGACATCGTATGTCTGACACCTCAGATCCTGATCAACAACCTAGAGCGGGGGTATATATCATCGGTCACCGTGTTCTCGATGCTTATATTTGACGAGTGCCATCACACACAGAAAGGCGAACCGTATAATCGACTGATGTTACGTTATCAGGAGGAAAAGGAAGAAAGGAAAAACAATAGAAGGGATACAGATATCCTGCCACAGGTGATTTGATAGAGCAACTTAGACATATGCGGCTCTTGCTGGAGAAATGGGGCTTATGGGTTTTGCGACCAGTGTAGATACAGATCAGCCTGTGAATCCGCACTGTCTGATCAGGATCTGCACTGTTCGCCATTCCATCAATGCATCTAACAAGCAATACTAGATCAATATCATGATACATGATTATGCTATTTGATCAGGACACTGCTACAGGTCACAATCCCATCAGCCACATTTTCCAGTCACAGCCACAGCCACATAGGTTACCTACTGTCTGTTTCACGAAACCTGCCCAAATTTTATTGCCGTATAAACAGTGCAAAAACATTTTTTTTTTGATAATATTAACTTAAAGCAAAATTTAAGAATGATCCTTAGAACTTTTTAGTTTGTGAAATTTGGTCAAATATTGATTTTATTGCGAAATGATCTAACTAAGAAAACAAAAGTTAAATATTGAAAATCCCTTTCAGTTAATTCCCCTTGGTTAAGGTTACTTACTTAATTCCTCTTGGTTAAGGTTTTTAGTCAACCTTGGTTAAGGTTTTTAGTCCAGCTTGTACATGGAATACTATTATACATACAGACCCCATACTTGGACAATCTTTTATCATAGGGATGTACATCAGTAACCCCTGATCTATATTTCACCTTCACCTACATTTAACCTTGAATTACTTACTTAATTCCCCTTGGTTAAGGTTTTTTAGTCAAACTTGTAGATGGAATACTCCTGGCCGTACACGAACCATACTTGGACAACTTCATCTCCTAGTGATGTACATCAACAACCCCTGACCTATATTTGACCTTGACCTACATTTAACCTTGACTTACTTAGTTAATTCCCCTTGGTTAACTGCCCCGTGCAGGCACCGGGGCGGGATCAACTGATCCTGAGAATAGTGCTGCAGTAGCCATTGCTTGTCGTAAAAGGCGACTAAACTGGCTTAACGATTGGGTTCATACTTTCCGGAACCCACTATACCGGATTTGGCCCTCATGTACATTTTTGGCTTTCTTGTATGTGAGAGTTGAGTCGGGCTATGCCCCATATATAAAAGTAAGATTAGTGCTAATCCTATTACTTTTGAGGGGATGGGATAAATGATGCTGGTGCGTGGCAGGGCCTGGCACCAGATCAGGTTGTTCTAATTTCAGGACTGAATATATATTTTGATTGTAAATATTGAGTTCTGAAGTTGGGATTTACCCCCCTCGGACAGGTGGATACGGGACACGACCCCGTTGACCCGTCTGCGTGTAGACTCCCTGAGGCTTGTACCTCTATGTCAGAAAAGCGGACGTTAAACCCTATTCACTCACTCACTCACTCCCCTTGGTTAACGTTTTTAGTCAAGCTTGTACATGGAATACTAATTGTGCATGCAGACACCATACTTGGACAACTTTTTCTCATAGGGATGTACATCAATAACCCCTGACCTATATTTGACCTTGACCTACTTTTACCCTTGGATTACTTAAGTTATTTCCCCTTGGTTAGGGTTTTTAGTCAAGCTTGTATATGGAATACTCCTGGGCCTACAGCAACCATACTTGGACAACTTCATCTCCTAGTGATGTACATCAACAACCCCTGACCTATATTTGACCTTGACCTACATTTAACCTTGAATTACTTACTTAATTCCCCTTGGTTAAGGTTTTTAGTCAACCTTGGTTAAGGTTTTTAGTCAAGCTTGTACATGGAATACTATGTGCATACAGACACCATACTTGGACAACCTTTTATCATAGGGATGTACATCAGTAACCCCTGATCTATATTTCACCTTCACCTACATTTAACCTTGAATTACTTACTTAATTGCCCTTGGTTAAGGTTTTTAGTCAACCTTGGTTAAGGTTTTTAGTCCAGCTTGTACATGGAATACTATTATACATACAGACACCATACTTGGACAACCTTTTATCATAGGGATGTACATCAGTAACCCCTGATCTATATTTCACCTTCACCTACATTTAACCTTGAATTACTTACTTAATTCCCCTTGGTTAAGGTTTTTTAGTCAAGCTTGTAGATGGAATACTCCTGGCCGTACACCAACCATACTTGGACAACTTCATCTCCTAGTGATGTACATCAACAACCCCTGACCTATATTTGACCTTGACCTACATGTAACCTTGACTTACTTAGTTAATTCCCCTTGGTTAACGTTTTTAGTCAAGCTTGTACATGGAATACTATTGTGCATACAGGCACCATACTAGGACAACTTTTTATCATAGGGATGTACATCAATAACCCCTGACCTATATTTGACCTTGACCTACTTTTACCCTTGGATTACTTAGTTATTTCCCCTTGGTTAGAGTTTTTAGTCAAGCTTGTATATGGAATACTCCTGGGCCTACAGCAACCATACTTGGAAAAACTTCATCTCCTAGTGATGTACATCAGTAACCCCTGACCTATATCTTACATTGACCTACATTGACCTACATCTACAACCCTCGTAGTCGAGCTATGCTGTTCTCCTACAGCTCTTGTTTCGTAACAAAATCAATATTGAACCAAATTTCACAAAATAAACCTTCATGAATTATCAAAAAATAAATGTTTTTGCGTTGTTTATATAGCCGTAAAATCTGGGCAGCTTTCGTAAAACAGACGGTAGAACAACTTCCTGGGCACCGTTGACATCACGATTGGCGGAATTTGGTGGTTTAACCATTATTTACCCCTAAGTAACTGGAATGGATTTTGATATGTTAATTTTGCAGCCAATCCAATCATAACAAAATGATTTTCAAACTAGTCCATTTATGAAAAGGGGGTATTTTTGTTCTCAAAAATATAAAAATTACTTTCAAAAAGTGCAGATCCTGATGAGACGGCTTGTTACGAGTCGGCTCATCTGGATCTGCACTTTTCGCATAAACCGCTATAGCAGGCTTTCGGGTTCAAAGGTATAAACTAGGAATCATAGTGTCAAACTGAAAAACTTCAGTGTTACTTCGCTTGTGGAGTTATGCCAGGTGGAGAACATTATAAGGTTCGACCATGCCCAGCCGTGCGTAAACATTTGCCGTGACACGAGGGAACTGTTTGACTCCCAAGGCCGTAGGCCGTGGGTTCAAACAGTTACCGAGTGCATCTGTGCACCAGTTACATCTGTTTCCTTTAATGGAACGCCTTGATATTTCATACATGCATTCCTCCGATGACCCTCTATCATGTGGTAGCAAATCCATTACCCACCACCCAACCCCCCCAGGGTCAAGGTCACAAACTTAGCATGTTCATAAACTTAACGTTGGGGTAAATGTTGTGTAACTTCTGTTTATTTACAGGGAATGTATTCATATTTCATACATGCATTCATCTGATGACCCTCTATCATGCTGTAGAAAATCCACGATCCACCACCCAACCCTTACCCCAAGGTCAAGGACACAAACTTAGCATGTTCATAAACTTAACGTTGGGGTAAATGTTGTGTAACTTCTGTTTATTTACAGAGAACACTTTGATATTTCATACATGCATTCATCTGATGATCCTCTAGTGTGCTACAGCAAATCCATGACCCCCCCCCCCCCCCACCCCCCCCCCACCCCGCCCCCCCCCCCCCCCCCCCCCCCCCCACCCCCGCCCCCCCCCCCCCCCCCCCTTCCCCATTTTCCCCAAGATTAACATCATAAACTTAACGTTGGAGTAAATGTCTTTTTATAACTTCTGTTTCTTTACAGGGAACGCCTTGATATTTCATACATGCATTCATCTGATGATACTCTATCGTGCTACAGCAAATCCATGACCCCCCCCATCAGACCCCCCCCCCCCACCCCTTTCCCCAAGATTAACATCATAAACTTAACGTTGGAGTAAATGTCTTTTTATAACTTCTGTTTCTTTACAGGGAACGCCTTGATATTTCATACATGCATTCATCTGATGATACTCTATCGTGCTATAGCAAATCCATGACCAACCCCCCACCCCTTTCCCCAAGGTCATTGCCCCGTGCAGGCACCGGGGCGGGATCAACTGATCCTGAGAATAGTGCTGCAGTAGCCATTGCTTGTCGTAAAAGGCGACTAAACTGGCTTAACGATTGGGTTCATACTTTCCGGAACCCACTATACCGGATTTGGCCCTCATGTACATTTTTGGCTTTCTTGTATGTGAGAGTTGAGTCGGGCTATGCCCCATATATAAAAGTAAGATTAGTGCTAATCCTATTACTTTTAGGGGATGGGATAAATGATGCTGGTGTGGCGAGGGCCTGGCACCAGATCAGGTTGTTCTAATTTCAGGACTGAATATATATTTTGATTGTAAATATTGAGTTCTGAAGTTGGGATTTACCCCCCTCGGACAGGTGGATACGGGACACGACCCCGTTGACCCGTATGCGTGTAGACTCCCTGAGGCTTGTACCTCTGTCAGAAAAGCGGACGTTAAACCCTATTCACTCGCTCACTCACTCCCCAAGGTCAAGATCACAAACTTAGCACATTCATAAACTTAACGTTGGGGTAAATGTCTTATAACATCTGTTTCCTTTCATGGAACGCCTGGATATTTCATACATGCATTCATCTGATGATAATCTATCGTGCTATAGCAAATCCATGACCCACCACCCACCCCTTACCCCAGGGTCAAGGTCACAAACTTAGCACATTCATAAACTTAACTTTGGGGTAAATGTCCTTTCATGGAACGCCTTGATATTTCATACATGCATTCCTCAGATGACCCTCTATCATGCTGTAGCAAATCCACAACCAACAACCCAACACTTACCCCAAGGTCAACAAACTTAGCATGTTCATAAACTTAATGTTGGGGTAAATATTGTGTAACTTCTGTTTCTTTACAGGGAATGCTTTGATATTTCATACATGAATTCATGTGATGATCCTCTATTGTGCTACAGCAAATCCATGACCCCCCCCCCACCTCTTTCTCCAAGGTGAAGGACACAAACTTAGCACATTCATACATGCATTCCTCATGTGAATAGCTATCATGTTGTAGAAAATCACCAAGTTAGTGCGTTCATAAACTTGAAGTTGGGTTAAATTTTGTTTTACTTCTGATTTCAGGGAGCGCATTGATATTTCATACATGCATTCATCTTACCGGTAATATGCCATATTATGCTATAGCAAACCCACAACCCACCTTGCACCACTGACCCCAATGTCAAGGTCCACCACACGCCCCTTAACCCAAGGTCAAGTTATGTAATATTCATGTTTTTTTATGCAACTGTGCCAAGTTTGAGTGAAGGCTGCCAACAGGCGAGCTTCGTTGTCTTCTGACAACTCTTGTTACCCTAATCATGTGATTGCCTACCACATCTAACATACTATTTTATTATTATTTTTTTCTTCATATTAATTACTTATCTCTAAATGATACTCTTTTGTGTGGGTGGGCTGCTAAGCACCATTCCATTCCATTAGCCAATTCTAGAGCTGATGATGTCCCGGAATGTAGATGTATGGTAAGCCCATGCCACTTTTTTCGCACTCTGTATCCTTGTCCACGCAATAAGTCAAGTTCTACTTCACTGATCGTAACCAAATTCGGTATACATGTTTATCACGTCGAGACAAAGAAGCCTATTAATAGATTTAGAAATTTTTTCGATGACTTTTCTCCCCTTGGCGGCCATTTTTAATTTTCGCATTCTGTATCCTTGTCCACGCAATATAACTCATGTTCTACATCACCGATCGTAACCATGGCCTAAATATTTATCATTTCCAAGATATTGCTACTGTATCTTGTTCGCATGTTATCAAAATTCTTACACAAAATCATGCAGTTTGATTTGTCCAGGCTGATCCACCAGCCAACAACGTATTTGCCTTGATACTATGGACTTTGAGTAAACGAGTGTCGACTGTATATGATCAAATTTGACCATCATGTGATGATGTGTGTTGATTCTAATAGAGGATGAGAAAGTATGCATCTCTTAGCGGTGAAGGCCAGCCTTACCGAGATTCACACCGAGATCCAGTTATATATGAGGCCAAGTGATCTTGGTGTAGTGTAGTGTACTTGTGTATTCCCGTCTGTACATGACTTTGTTAAAGGTTAAACGGACATAGAACTCCATTCAAAATCAATCTCATGGAGGATGGAAGGGCATGCGTGAACTCCATCCTTATCGGGATTCACACAGTAGATGTAGAACTCCATTTAATCAAATTGCTTCTGATACCATTTGTGAAAAGATGTATTGTGATGAAAAGTAGGCTGCAAGAATCCTCCTGTGTGTTAAGTTGTGTAAGGTATATCTGTACATATAGCGCGACAACTCTTACCCTGGCATTGATACATTGATACTATGTGCCTGTCATGGGCTTATTTTTATGTTTTGTTTAATAGTGACAACTTTACATAGCAGTATTTGCTTGATTTTTATGACATTGCACAGGTGAGCGATATAGGGCCATCACGGCACTCTTGTTTGTTAAATCTGCATTATTGTACCCAATATCTTCACAACCCCATGCCCAAGGTCAAGGTCAAATTATTTTGAAATTATGTGTTAATATTTAGCTCACCTGAGTCAAAGTTATTGTTACCGCTTTTCATCCGTTGTCTTTCAAACGTCTTCTTCTCTGGAACCTCTGGGCTGATGTTGGTCAAACTTCACACATATGGTACATAGGTAGAGGGATTGCAAATTTGTTAACATGGAGGTCGTCACCAATCCAAGATGGCCATCATCTAAAAATAGCACAGATTCTTAAAAAATCTTCTTCTCATGAACTGCCAGACAAATTTTTGACGAAACTTGGCAGGAATGATCGATCGACAACGATCTTTCAAAGTTTCTAAAAATTGTGACCCCCGTGGTCAAAAATGGGCGTGACCCGGGGGGGTTAAATAGGGGTCAAATTTCATATTTTACCGAATATGGTCAAGTCATATATCAAATCGAAGATAATTTGACGAGCTGATCGCTCTGGTACGGTTTTCATCAAAATTGGATGATTATGTCATCCAGGATGGCCGCCAAAGGTAAAAAGGTTATCATTTTATTTGAGATTTCAAACGTCTTCTATACAAGGACCGGTTGGCCAATTGTATCCAAACTTCACAATTACGGTCCTTGGGTGAAGCTGTGTTAGATTTGTCAAAATGGAGGTCATAGCTAATACAAGATGGCCACCATCTAAAAATAACACAAAGTCTTAAAACTCTTCTTCTCGCGAACCGCCTGACAAATTTCGACGATGTTATTGACGAGACAATCGATGTGGATCATTTTTGTAAAAATCGGATGATTATTTCATCCAAGATGGCCTCCGAATTGTCATAAGGCTTATGACAATTCGGAGGCCATATTGGATATTAAGGTCGTCCTTTTATTACAGATTACAAACGGTTTGTCACATTGACACTATGTGCCTGTCATGGGCTTCTTTTGATGTTTATTTAGTGACAAGTTTACATACCAGTATTAGCTTGATTTTTATGACATTGCACAGGTGAGCGATATAAGGCCATCATGGCCCTCTTGTTTTTTAAATCTGCCTCAAAGTTTTTAACTACCCAATAATTCCAGCTCAAAAATATTTACACAATTCCCTAACATTTGATTGGTCCGTTGCAAGTCTCCGTCCAAAATTTATATCCCAGTAAACTCCAATGCCGAACTACTTTCCGTAACCGTCAGGCGCAGATAAAATAATTGTTAAGAAAACGGAAAATAAACACATTTTCTTGATGAATTTATTTCAAATGCTGGAATTATAAGGAATGAATGGCCTTTTTGTGGAATTTATCGGGGATATAAACTTGGAAAAGTCGCGGGAATACTGGACGAGGCCTTCCGGCAAAAAGGCCATTCATTCCTATAATATCTCCACAAGACTTGTACCTATACATATCCACTATCTCTAACCAGATACATGCATACTGGGACCAACAAATACCTCGGTGGGCGTGATATGCTAGCCGTGGCCATCTACTTTGTCATTTTGTGTGTTCAAGGTTAAAGCACAAACAACTAAAACATTTCTTCAAAGAAAATGCAATCTCTTTTCGGGCAGTTGGCGGGCATTTTGTTGGATCGGTTGGGTAACAGCGAACAAGTGTGAATTTATTTTTGATTTAAGGCCATAATTTTTAGCCGGGGTTTTCAAGAAAAAAAACGGCTGTTGGATTGGCGAAAGCCTTGTGGGCGCCGGGCGGAGGGCAGCGGGCGGTGTCCACAATGTTAGGTTTTCTTATTTACGTCCATTTCTCTGTTACTGTACCACCTAGAACCACCATATTTGCACAACTTCATAACCAACGGGTGCCCACCACATACGACTCTCCAAAATGGGACCGTTTATTTGATCTTGACCTATATTTTCCGCGTAATCGACTTAGCAATTTTCAATGTTAAGTTTTCGCGTTTAGATCTGTTTCGCGCTTACTGTACCACCTAGTATCACCATATTTGCACCAACGTGTGCCCACCATATACCACTATCCAACATGTTTACTTTCACATATTTTTTCCACATACTCGACTTGGCCATTTTCAATGTTAAGTTTTCGTGTTTAGGTCCATCATTCTCTGTTACTGTACGACCTATATATATTTTCGCGTTTAGATCTGTTTCCTCACTAACTGTACTGCCTAGTACCACCATACACAACTTCATAACCAACAGGTGCCACCACATATCGCTATCCATCATGTGACCTTTCTTTTACCTTCACCTACTTTTCCGCATAATCAACGTTAAGTTTTCACGTTTAGATCCGTTTCCTCACTAACTGTACTGCCTATATACAACTTCATAACCAACAGGTGCCACCACATACCACTATCCATCATGTGACCCTTTTTTTCCGCATCATCGACTTAGCAATTTTCAATGTTACATTGGACAACACTCATCAGCACAGCACAGATGTTCAGTCGCATCTTGTACTACATGTATGCCAGCCTGCAACTGCAATGTAGGTTTTCTCATACACTCGCTTCTCTGGCCATCTTAAATCACTGACAGTTGTCATTTTCAATTGTGGCCATAATAATATTAATAGCCAATTATCTGTTATCCAACTGACTATGCCTTGAAGAAAACCCAGCCTTTGTGGTAAAATTAGTTGTAATTATTGTTAAAAAGTACGATAATTAATTATTTTTCTTCAAATATATGAATAAAAGATTGATATAAAGGATGATTTCTGTAAATTAATTTTATAGGCCTTCTCTGTGAGCTTAGAATTGCTAACGAGACTACGTCATTGTTCCTTAGGTGATTGGACTAACGGCTTCACTGGGTGTTGGCAAGGCCCACAGTGACATCGAAGCGCGTGACCATATCCTCAGTATTTGTGCGAACCTCGATGTTCGTCATCTCTCCACTGTACGGAAACACAGAGAGGAACTGATGAAGCATGTGAATACTCCAAGGGAGGGTAAGCAGATACAACTGTGTATAACAGACTCCAGTTTTGTTTGAGCAATTGCTCAAACAAAACTGGAGCCTGTTGTATGTTAATCCTTTCGACACTGGTGACCTCTATGCCAATGTTTGCATACAGTGTAGATCCAAAAGTGTCGGCTTTAAAGTTTTTACGTACCTTATATCTCCACAACCCTGACTCAGATTTACTTTAAATTCTTATCATCATCCATATTTTCATTCTATAACTCACCCATGTGGCCCCCATGCCCAAGGTCCATGTCAAATGACTCCAAAATTCACACTAAAGTTTTGACACCATTAAATAAATAAATTATCTTGCAGGTATGTAGCTGTGACTGCAGAAATGGGGCTTATGGGTTTTGCATCCAGTGTAGATCCAGATCAGCATGCCACAGTCTGATCAGAGTAAGCACTGTTCGGCATTCCATTGATGAAACACCCGTCATTTCTAACAAGTGATATAAATCGTTATCAGTCTACAAGAGTGTGCTATTTGATCAGTAACATTGTTCACAAATTCCATAAGCCCCATTTCTCCAGTCACAACCACATATCAAGAATTTTCAAAAAGGTGCAAATATCTTACATTTCAGAGATTGTGCCACTTTGTAAACGAAACATTGACCCATGCAGAGTGGAGCTGCTGTTAGCCATTGCGGACACAGAGGATAAACTTCAAGGTACAGTGGAACCTCAAAACTGGACACTCTGGGAGGTCCCCAGTACAGTGAAACCTCTCTAAACCGGACACCCTGGGAGGTCCCCAGTACAGTGAAACCTCTAGACCGGACACCCTGGGAGGTCCCCAGTACAGTGGAGCCTCTTTAAACCAGACACCCTGGGAGGTCCCCAGTACAGTGGAGCCTCTTTAAACCAGACACCCTAGGAGGTCCCCAGTACAGTGTAACTCTCAGGGTGTCCGGTTTAGAGAGGTTCGACTTTACTGGGGACATCCCAGCGTGTCCGGTTTAGAGAGGTTCCTCTGTACTGGGGACCTCCCATGGTGTCTGGTTTAGAGAGGTTTCACTGTAATGGGGACCTCACAGGGTGTCTGGTTTAGAGAGGCTCCACTGTACTGGGGACCTACCAGGTTGTCCAGATCAAACAGGTTTCACTGTACTGGGGACGTCCCAGGGTGTCCGGTTTAGAGAGGTTCCACTGTACTGGGGACCTTCCAGGTTGTCCGGTTTAGGGAGGTTCCACTGGACTGGGGACATCCCAGGGTGTCCGGATTAGAGAGGTTCCATTGTACTGGGGACCTCACATGGTGTCCGGTTTAGAGAGGTTTCAAAGTAATGGGGACCTCCCAGGGTGTGTGGTTTAGAGAGGTTTGCCTGGGAGGTCCCCATTACAGTAAAGTGAAACCTCTCTAATCTGGACACCCTGGGAGGTCCCCAATACAGTGAAATATCTCTAAACCAGACACCCTGGGAGGTCCCCAGTACAGTGAAACATCTATAAACCAGACACCCTGGGAGGTCCCTGTACAGTGAAACCTCTCTAAACCAGACACCCTGGGAGGTCCCAGTACAGTGAAACCTCTCTAAACCAGACACCCTTGGAGGTCCCCAGTACAGTGAAACCTCTCTAAACCGGACACCCTGGGAGGTCCCCAGTACAGTGAAACGTCTATAAACCAGACACCCTGGGAGGTCCCAGTACAGTGAAACCTCTCTAAACCAGACACCCTGGGAGGTCCCAGTACAGTCAAGCCTCTCTAAACCAGACACCCTGGGAGGTCCCAGTACAGTGAAACCTCTCTAAACCAGACACCCTGTGAGGTCTGCAGTACAATGAAACCTCTCTAATTCGGACAGTCTGGGAGGTCCCCAGTACAGTGAAACCTCTCTAATCCGGATGCCCTGGGAGGTCCCCCAGTACAGTGAAACCTTTATAAACCAGACACCCTGGGAGGTCCTCAGTACAGTGAAACCTTTATAAACCAGACACCCTGGGAGGTCCTCAGTACAGTGAAACCTTTATAAACCAGACACCCTGGGAGGTCCTCAGTACAGTGAAACCTTTATAAACCAGACACCCTGGGAGATCCTCAGTACAGTGAAACCTCTCTAATTCGGACAGTCTGGGAGGTCCCCAGTACAGTGAAACCTCTCTAATCCGGACAGTCTGGGAGGTCCCCAGTACAGTACAGTGAAACCTTTATAAACCAGACACCCTGGGAGGTCCTCAGTACAGTGAAACCTTTATAAACCAGACACCCTGGGAGATCCTCAGTACAGTGAAACCTCTCTAATTCGGACAGTCTGGGAGGTCCCCAGTACAGTGAAACCTCTCTAATCCGGACAGTCTGGGAGGTCCCCAGTACAGTACAGTGAAACCTCTCTAATCCGGACAGTCTGGGAGGTCCCCAGTACAGTGAAACCTCTCTAATCCGGACAGTCTGGGAAGTCCCCAGTACAGTGAAACCTCTCTAATCCGGACAGTCTGGGAAGTCCCCAGTACAGTGAAACCTCTCTAATCCGGACAGTCTGGGAGGTCCCCAGTACAGTACAGTGAAACCTTTATAAACCAGACACATTGGGAGGTCCCCAGTACAGTACAGTGAAACCTTTATAAACCAGACACATGGGATCCGGCTAACCCCAGTACAGTACACAGTGAAACCTCTCTAATCCTGGACAGTCCTGGGAGGTCCCCAGTACAAGTACAGTGAAACCTCTCTACTGGGACAGTCTGGGAAGGTCCCCAGGTGGACAGTACAGTGGAAAACCTCCCCTCTAATTGGTACAGTATGAGGTCCCCAGTAAACCAGTGAAACCTCTCTAATCCGGACAGTCTGGGAGGTCCCCAGTACAGTACAGTGAAACCTCTCTAATCCGGACAGTCTGGGAGGTCCCCAGTACAGTACAGTGAAACCTCTCTAATCCGGCACAGTCTGGGAGGTCCCCAGTACAGTACAGTGAAACCTCTCTAATCCGCACAGTTGGGCGGTGGGAGTCCCCAGTAACAGTTACAGTGAAACCGCCTCTCTAATCCGCACAGTCAGGGACGGTCCCAGTACAGATACATGAAACCTCTCTAATCCGCCCCACAGTCTGAGGTCTTGGAGGTACAGTAGCCAGGGGGACCCCTCTCTAATCGGCACAGTCCCCTGAGTCCAAGGTACAGTACAGTGAAACCTCTCTAATCCGGACATCAGTCTGAGGGATCATACAGTACGTGAAACCGTCTCTAATCCCCGCACTCCTGAGTCCCCAGTACAGTACAGTGAAACCTCTCTAACCACAGGTCTATCCCCTACACAGTGAAACCTCTCTAATCTTGACCATCTGGGAGTCCCCCACAGTGAAACCTTCTCTATCCTCACCCCGCAGTCCTGTATGTACAAAGAGCATGTGACAAGCCATTTGATTTTGTACCTTAATTAGAAGATGAGCAATATCTCATGAAAAATATTTACAAAATTTGGATTATTTTCCGTAAATCACATGAAAATAGAATTCTACATTTGCTATTATGGACATTTCATCAACTTTCAACATCATTTACAGAAAATATTACTGTTTCTGTAAAGAGTTTTCATGAAAAATCGCTCATCTTCTTAGGTACAAAATCACATGGCTTGTAATGAGAATTTGAAGAAAAAAAGAGCTACAATGATGTAAAAAATAATCATGATTTTCGTCTGGTATGGTCTTGCATGATTAGGTTTTTTGCAATCAAGAGCAGGCATTTCATTTGGGACAGATTATGGTTTAAAGAGATTTGTTTCGGCTTATATTTAAGGGTGGGAATTGGCTCGAAAATCTTCCATACCCGGTTTAAGGAGATTGCCAATTACACCATTTTATATGATAAAATTCCAAACGGTTTGAGTTATACTCGTTCATGTACACAAACTGTGACAAACGTGTTTTATGAGATTACCAGTGTAGTCAGTCACTGACAGTATTTATTGGGACAAGTGTACGTATGCCAGGGTTCCCACTGGTCCTTAAATTCCTGGAAAGTCATGGAATTTGGAAAAATGGATTCCAGGCCTGGAAAGTCATGGAATTTGCCTCTTTTTCTGAAAAGGTCATTTAATGTCATGGAATTTGCATTCCAGTCCAATTATTGGTGTTGTTGAGGAAAGTTCAGTGCAATTTCGTGATTAATTCTCGCTATTAAAAGTTAACATGATATAATGAAAAATAATACACTTCATCTGTCTTTTATATTGTCTGTAAGGGCTCCTGGTACCAAATCAGGATTTTGTAAATTTAGAGCTGAATTACTACTTCTCTCCCCAACACAGGTGTATTCCAGGGTTAAAAGTTATGAGTCGATAAGCCGTAAAACACTGTTTCATCATCATCATCCACGCAAATATGGGTCCTTGAATTTCGAAAACTGGTCCTTGAAAGTCATTGAAAAGTCATGGAATTTGGTCTTACCAAAAGAGTGGGAACCCTGGTATGCCCTAATCAGACTAGTAATATGATCTTCAAATATACGAGCAGGAAGATGGAAGGATATATGTCAGTTAAGGTATAGATAGATATACTTGGCTTCAATGATAATTGCTTCATACATTCATAAGAGTGATGTGATATATGAATATAACATATTTGAATATTGTCTTATTACTGTATACTATATGGAGCATTGAGTTGCCATCTCTGCCATCTTTGTATGTACAAGCCATCGTACAGTTTCACCACTTTGTGTGTTTGACACATACAGCAAATAAGATACCAGTAAGCCAAATAAAATTTGGTGTAATACATAATAGATTGATATGACAATGGCAAGCTATAAATATTATGCCAGCAAACTATACAAAAGACGAGATATGTGAGCATTTCTCCCATCAATCTCAAAATAAATTTTGATATGTAAACTTTTCAATCTGATGCACAGCATATTGTTAGTGTACACATTACCAATAGGTAAAGCCATATTTTCAAGCTATAAATATTATGCCAGCAAACTATACAAAAGACGAGATATGTGAGCATTTCTCCCATCAATCTCAAAATAAATTTTGATATGTAAACTTTTCAATCTGATGCACAGCATATGGTTAGTGTACACATTACCAATAGATAAAGCCATATTTACTCGCATAGTAGGTGAGTAGACACCAGGGACAATACACTCTGGTAACTGCTTATATGTCACTGTATTTAATAGCTAATAACAGAGCAGGGCCTACAGTAGTGGGTATATATGGTATGTGTTGTGTGGTTGGCCAGGTAAAAGTGATACACTGTGCGATTTTCTGTGTATGAGGCTTATCTATAATGGTGGTTCATGTTGTTAAAAACACAGGCACAAACCTGTCCAGAAAACTGACATTCTACAGTTTGGTTTAATATAATTGATGGCAGTCCGTTCCCCTGTCAAACGGCAGAACAGGTGATACTGGCCGATAGCTGGAACATACAAAGATGGCCGACTTGGCCACTCCATGTGCTGTATAGGCAGTGTTCACATATATGTTATACACGTATTCTATCACATTTACAAAGCAATTATCTTTTAATCAAACGATGATCAGGTATAGCACTGGTCCTTAACACTTTCAATGCTACAGACCTGCATAAACGTTAATCCAGACGCACGTACATGTATGTCCGGATGTACAGACGGACGTACGTACACCAATGTGCCGACTATATCGCGCTGTCCACATGCGGGCGCGACAAAAATATTTCATACGTGTAAAGGTGTATTTCGAATGTAGTGGTTTGATCCAAATCCCGTCCAATCCGACAGATTTTGCCCTGCTGGAGTCGGACATGATAGAACTCATGACCAACTGCCCCAGTGAGAAGAATTCGCAAGTGTACGAGAAATGGACAATTGACACAGAGAAAAGGGCTCAACTCCATGTGGATGATAGTGCCACATCACGAAACATCGGCTCATGTGCAAAGCACCTAAATGTAGGTACAGATATATATTGATCAGTAGCCTATTTCACCAACATTGCAAAGTATACTTATCTAGCAAAGTTTACTTTCGAGGAGAAATTTTCAATTTAAGGATAAATTTATTATACCCCCCGCAACGAGTTGTGGGGGGGGGGGGTATACTGGAGTCAGGTTGTCCGTCCGTCCGTCTGTCTGTCTGTCCGTAAACTTAACATCAGAGAAATATTGTTATAACTTCTATTTCCTTCATCTAAAATGCTTGATATTTCACACATGCATTCCTGTAAGGCTCTACTACCATGCTGTGCCAAATCCACGACCGTCCAACCGCCGCAGATCCCAAGGTCAAGGTCAAATACTTAGTCCGTCAACTTAACATCAGAGAAATATTGTTATAACTTCTATTTCCTTCATCTAAAATGCTTAATATTTCACACATGCATTCCTGTAAGGCTCTACTACCATGCTGTGCCAAATCCACGACCGTCCAACCCCCGCAGATCCCAAGGTCAAGTCAAATACTTGGTCTCTTTACAAAACTTAACATCAGAGAAATATTGTTATAACTTCTATTTCCTTCATCTAAAATGCTTAATATTTCACACTTGCATTCCTGTAAGGCTCTACTACCATGCTGTGCAAAATCCACGACCATCCAACCCCCGATCCAATCAACAAGACCAAAACTAAACACAAACCAAGGAAAATCTCAAGGCTAAAACACTATACCTTAAGGTCTAACCAATTTACAAAAGCGTCCAACCCGATCAAGGTCCAAGGGTCAAAATACTTAGTCTCTTTACCAAAACTTAACCATCAGATAAATATTGTTCTAACTTCTATTTCCTTCATCTAAAATGCTTAATATTTCACACATGCATTCCTGTAAGGCTGTACTACCATGCTGTGCCAAATCCACGACCGTCCAATC
Source organism: Conchocele bisecta (assembly GCA_029237695.1). Taxonomy (NCBI): domain Eukaryota; kingdom Metazoa; phylum Mollusca; class Bivalvia; order Lucinida; family Thyasiridae; genus Conchocele; species Conchocele bisecta. The sequence goes on from CM055272.1 coordinate 80,140,894, forward strand.
CCCCGCTGATCCCAGGTCTCTTTATTAAGATTTGTTCAATATTTATCTAGTCTCTTTACAAAACTTACTACATCAGAGAAATATTGTTCAAATTCAAATTACTTATCCTTCATCTAAAATCTTAATTATTTCACACATGCATTCCTGTAAGGCTCTAATACCATGCTGTGCCAAATCCATGACCGTCCAACCCCCGCTGATCCCAATGTCAAGGTGAAATACTTAGTCTCTTTACAAAACTTAACATCAGAGAAATAAGTTATAACTTCTATTTCCTTCATTGAAAATTCTTATTATTTCACTTGTGCATTCCTCTAAGGTTGTACTATCATGCTGTGACAAATCTACGACTGTCCAACCCCCACTGATCCCAAAGTCAAGTCACATACTTACGGTAGTCTCTTTACAAAACTTAACATCAGAGAAATATGTTATAACTTCTATTTCTTTCATTGAAAATTCTTAATATTTCATATGCTGTGACAAATCCCCGCTGATCTCGAGGTCAACGTCACATACATACCGTATAACCTCGAATTAACCCTCCCTCCTAATAAACGCCCCCCCCCCCCCCCCCCCCCCCCAAACCCCCCCCCCAAATAATATATTTTTTTTTTTTTTTTGTTTACCAATGACCGCCAATTTCAAACACAAATAATCCTTAAATCCTTATTTTTGTTTGAAATTGGCGGTCCTTGGTAATTTTTTTTTTTTTACTGGCTAATAAACCCCCCCCCCCCCCCCCCCCCCCCCCCCCCCCCCCCCCCCCCCCCCCCCCCCCCCCCCCCTTTGTAAAATGTAACGCCTCCGGGGCGTTAATTCGAGGTTATAACGGTAGTCTCTTTACAAAACTTAACATCAGACAAATCGGTTATAACTTCTATTTCCTTGCTCGGATCTGCTTCACATTTCACACACTCATTGCTCCAATGGACCTCTACCACCCTGTGACAAATTCACGTTCATGCCGCTCGTGCTAATCCCAGAGTCAAGGTCACAAGCCCACACACTTGGAAATTTGTACATATTTTAGGGGTACCTGGGCCCACGCCGGGGGTATTCCGTAAGCCTCGCTTACTGACCAATCTAGTTAATTTTTGTTATACTGAATTTATTACATTATCACAGCCATTTTTAGCTCGCCTGCACGAAGTGCAAAAGATCTTATGGCATACCACCGGTGTCGTCGGCGTCGTCGGCGTCGTCGGCATCGTCAGCGTCGGCGTTAGCATCCACAAACGTAATGTTGGGGTAAATGTCTTATAACTTCTGTTTTATTTCATGGAACACCTTGTTATTTCATACATGCATTTCTCAGATGACCCTTTATCATGCTGTAGCAAATCCATGACCCACCACCCAACCCTTACCCCAAGGTCAAGGTCACAAACTTAGCACATTCATAAACTTAACGTTGGGGTAAATGTCTTATAACATCTGTTTCCTTTCATGGAACGCCTTGATATTTCATACATGCATTCATCTGATGATCCTCTATCGTGCTACAGCAAATCCATGACCCACCGCCCATCCCTTACCCCAAAGTCAATGTCACAAACTTAGCACATTCATAAACATAACGTTGGGGTAAATGTTGTGTAACTTCTGTTTATTTACAGGGAACGCCTTCATATTTCATACATGCATTCATTTGATGATACTCTATCGTGCTATAGCAAATCCATGACCCACTCCTTTCCCCAAGGTCAAGGTCACAAACTTAGCACATTCATAAACTTAACATTGGGGTAAATATCTTGTCTTTTCATGGAACGCCTTGCTATTTCATACATGCATTCATCTGATGATACCCTGTCGTGCTATTGCAAATCCATGACCCACCGCCCACCCCTTACCCCAAGGTCAAGGTCACAAACTTAGCACATTCATAAACTTAACATTGGGGTAAATGTATTATACCATCTGTTTCCTTTCATGGAACGCCTTGATATTTCATACATGCATTCATCTGATGATACTCTTATCATGCTGTAGCAAATCCATGACCCACCACCCATCCCTTACACCAAGGTTAAGGTCACAAACTTAGCACATTCATAAACTTAAGGTTGGGGTAAATGTCATAACATCTGTTTCCTTTCATGGAACACTTTGCTATTTAAAGCCCCTATATGGCTCAAGTTGCCGAATTTGGCCTCCTATTGGGTTTTCCAACACATAAATTCAACAGGTTTCTATTTACACACACTTTGAAACTGTTTGCATTCATTTTGGTACAAAAATGAGTTTGTAGTCGATGAAAATATAAATATTTGTTGATAAACAAACAGCAGGTGCGTGTTTCAAAGCCCAATCGATTTTCCGATAGACGCTCGGGTCAACTCCTCAACTCCCCGATTCGCGGCCGATTAATTCGCGGCCGATAGCCGGAGTTTATCGACTCGCTTCCGAGCCGAAGCCGTTGGGTTACGGAAATGAAATTGTCGATATTGACATTTTGCACTGAGTTGTCTTCACATTGCGATTAAGATGTAAATCTCAAGACTTGAGATGTATCTATTAGGCAGTATATGTTAGTTTTGTGTAGTAAATCAGTTGCCAAACATGTTTTTGTGTTTGAAAAAATCGGAAAATTGTAATACTGAGCCGTTCAGGGCCTTTAATACATGCTTTCCTCAGATGACCTTATATCATGCTGTACCAAATCCACGACCCACCACCCAACCCTTACCCCAAGGTCAAGGTCACAAACTTAGCATGTTCATGAACTTAACGTTGGGGTAAATGTTGTGTAACTTCTGTTTATTTACAGGGAACGCCTTCATATTTCATACATGCATTCCTCAGATGACCCTATATCATGCTGTAGCAAATCCATGACCCAACACCCAACCCTTACTCCAAGGTCAAGGTCACAAACTTAGCACATTCATAAACTTAACGTGCTATAGCAAATCCATGACCAACCCCCCACCCCTTTCCCCAAGGTCATTGCCCCGTGCAGGCACCGGGGCGGGATCAACTGATCCTGAGAATAGTGCTGCAGTAGCCATTTCTTGTTGTAAAAGGCGACTAAACTGGCTTAACGATTGGGTTCATACTTTCCGGAACCCACTATACCGGATTTGGCCCACATGTACATTTTTGGCTTTCTTGTATGTGAGAGTTGAGTGAGGCTATGCCCCATATATAAAAGTAAGATTAGCGCTAATCCTATTACTTTTAGGGGATGGGATAAATGATGCTGGTGTGGCGAGGGCCTGGCACCAGATCAGGTTGTTCTAATTTCAGGACTGAATATATATTTTGATTGTAAATATTGAGTTCTGAAGTTGGGATTTACCCCCCTCGGACAGGTGGATACGGACACGACCCCGTTGACCCGTCTGCGTGTAGACTCCCTGAGGCTTGTACCTCTATGTCAGAAAAGCGGACGTTAAACCCTATTCACTCACTCACTCACTCACTCATAAACTTAACGTTGGGGTAAATGTCTTATAACATCTGTTTCCTTTCATGGAACGCCTTGATATTTTCATACATGCATTCATCTGATGATCCTCTATTGTGCTACAGCAAATCCATGACCCACCCACCACCCCTTTCCCCAAGATCAACACCACCACCCCTCTCCCCAAGATCAAATCATAAACTTAACGTTGGAGTAAATGTATTTTTATTATGCCCCCGCCATCGGATGGTGAGGGGGGCATATAGTGTTACCGGCGTCCGTACGTACGTACGTACGTACGTACGTACGTCCCGAAACCTTAACGCTGGGTAAATGGCTTATAATTTCTGTTTCCTTGCTCGGATCTGCTTCACATTTCACACACGCATTGCTCCAATGGTCCTCTACCGCCCTGTGACAAATCCACATTCGTCCCGCCCCCGCTAAGCCCAGGGTCAGGGTCACAGACGTGGTGCGTTCGAAACCTTAACGCTGGGTAAATGGCTTATAATTTCTGTTTCTTTGCTCGGATCTGCTTCACATTTCACACACGCATTGCTCCAATGGTCCTCTACCGCCCTGTGACAAATCCACATTCGTCCCGCCCCCGCTAAGCCCAGGGTCAGGGTCATAGACTTGGTGCGTTCGAAACCTTAACGCTGGGTAAATGGCTTATAATTTCTGTTTCCTTGCTCGGACCTGCTTCACATTTCACGCATGCATTGCTCCAATGGTCCTCTACCGCCCTGTGACAAAGCCACATTCGTCCCGCCCCCCTAAGCCCAGGATCAAGGTCACAGACTTGGTGCGTTCGAAACCTTAACGCTGGGTAAATGGCTTATAATTTTGGTTTCCTTCCTCGAATCTGCTTCACATTTCACACACGCATTGCTCCAATGGTCCTCTACCGCGCTGTGACAAATCCACATTCGTCCCGCCCCCGCTAAGCCCAGGGTCAAGGTCACAGACTTGGTGCGTTCGAAACCTTAAAGCTCTGGTAAATGGCTTATAATTTCTGTGTCCTTACTCGGATCTGCTTCACATTTCTCACACGCATTGCTCAAATGGTCCTCTACCACCCTGTGACAAATCCACATTCGTCGTCCCGCCCCTGCTAAGCCCAGGATCAAGGTCACAGACTTGGTGCGTTCGAAACCTTAACGCTCGGTTAAATGGCTTATAATTTCTGTTTCCTTGCTCGGATCTGCTTCACATTTCACACACACATTGCTCCAATGCTCCTCTACCGTCCTGTCAAAAATCCACATTCGTCCCGCCCCCGCTAAGCCAAGGGTCAAGGTCAAATACTTGGTGCGTTTGAAACATTAGTAAATGGCTTATAATTTCTGTTTCCTTGCTTAGATCTGCTTCACATTTCACATATGCATTGCTCCAATGGTCCTCTACTGCTCTGTGACAAATCCACATTCATCCCGCCCCCGCTAAGCCCAGGGTCAATGTCACAAGACTTGGTGCGTTCGAAACCTTAACGCTGGGTAAATGGCTTATAATTTCTGTTTCCTAGCTCGGATCTGCTTCACATTTCACACACGCATTGCTCCAATGGTCCTCTACTGCCCTGTGACAAATCCACATTCGTCCCGCCCCTGCTAAGCCCAGGGTCAAGGTCACAGACTTGGTGCGTTCGAAACCTTAATGCTGGGTTAAATGGCTTATAATTTCTGTTTCCTTGCTCGGATCTGCTTCACATTTCACACACGCATTGTTCCAATGGTCCTCTACCGCCCTGTGACAAATCCACATTCGTCCCGCCCCGCTAAGCCCAGGGTCAAGGTCACAGACTTGGTGCGTTCGAAACCTTAACGCTCTGGTAAATGGCTTATAATTTCTGTTTCCTTGTTCGGATTTGCTTCACATTTCACACACGCATTGCTCCAATGGTCCTCTACTGCCCTGTGCCAAATCCACATTCATCCCGCCCCCGCTAAGCCCAGGGTCAATGTAGCAGACTTGGTGCATTCAAAACCTTAACGCTCGGGTAAATGGCTTATAATCAAATATTCCTCGTTTTCTTTGGCTGCCAGCGGGGGCATTCGTGTGCCGACAGGCCACATTTCTAGTTAGCCAGGTTTTTGGAAAAAAAATCCAGGCTATTGGATTGGCGAAAGCCGGGCGGGCGGGCGGCAGGCGGGTGGGCTGGCGGGCGGGCGGCAGGCGGGTGGGCTGGCGGGCGGCGTCCACAATCAATGTTAAGTTTTCGTGTTTGAGTCCATTTCTTTGTTACTATACCACCTAGGACCACCAAACTTTCACAGCTTCATAATCAAGGGGTGCCCACCACATATCACTATCCAACATGTTACTTTTTTTTTTAACTTCACCCATTTTTTCCGCGCGGTCGACTTAGCCATTTTCAATGTTACGTTTTCGCGTTTTCAATGTTAAGTTTTCGTTTGTTTAAGTCCTTTTCTTTGGTACTGTACCACCTAGGACCACCAAACTTTCACAGCTTCATAATCAAGGGGTGCCCTACACCCATATCACTATCCAACTTGTTTACTTTTTTTTTAACTTGACCCATTTTTTGTTCCGCGCAGTTGACTTAGCCATTTTCAATGTTAAGTTTTCGCGTTTACAATGTTAAGTTTTCGTGTTTAAGTCCATTTCTTTGGTACTGTACCACCTAGGACCACCAAACTTTCACAGCTTCATAACCAAGGGGTGCTACATAACAACTATACAACATGCTGTGACCATTTTTAGCCAGGTTTTTTGAAAAAATCCAGGCTATTGGATTGGCGAAAGCCGGGCGGGCGGGCGGTGGGCGGGCGGCAGGCGGCGTCCACAATCAATGTTAAGTTTTCGTGGTTTGAGTCCATTTTCCTTTGTTACTGTACCACCCATAGGACCACCCAAACTTTCACAGCTTCATAAAAACCAAGGGGTGCCTACCAACCATACAACTATCCAACATGTGACCATTTTTTTACCTTCACCTATTATTTCTACGTAATTGACTTAGCCATTTTCAACGTTAACTTTTTAACGTACGTCTGGTTAAAGTTTTTTGCTTAAAACTTTTTTGTTATACTATATCTCTGCAACTGCTTCGCCCATTACCTTGAAACTTCACATGGGTGTTTATCATCATCCATATTTTCATTCTACCCCCCAACCGTGCTGCCCCTGTGCCCTATGTCAAGGTCAAATTACTTTGAATTATTTTGTTTAAAGTTTTTTTGTGTACTATATCTCTGCAACTGCTTCACCCAATACCTTGATACTTCACATGGGTGTTTATCATCATTGTCACACCCGCTTGCTGAAAGCGCGATATCGTCGGCATTTTGGCATACGTCCGTACGTCCGTGTGTCCGGTTAAAGTTTTTTCGTTAAAGTTTTTCCATCTACTATGTCTATTTTTTTAGTGTCCATGCCTCGCCCCAAGGCGCGACATGCAGGCCACGGCCATCTAGTCTACAAAAAGTGTGTATAATTATGTTATCCAAGTGTCTATGCTTGGAAAAAACCTGGCCTTCGTGGCTTTGCCTCGTTTCTTGTTTTACCTTCACCTATTATTTCTACGTAATTGACTTAGCCATTTTCAACGTTAACTTTTTAACGTACGTCTGGTTAAATTTTTTGCTTAAAACTTTTTTGTTTTACTATATCTCTGCAACTGCTTCGCCCATTACCTTGAAACTTCACATGGGTGTTTATCATCGTCCATATTTTCATTCTAACCCCCAACCGTGCGGCCCCTGTGACCAATGTCGAGGTCAAATTACTTTGAATTTATTTGTTAAAGTTTTTTTGTGTACTATATCTCTGCAACTGCTTCACCCATTACCTTGATACTTCACATGGGTGTTTATCATCATTATACCCCCCGCAACAAGTTGTGGGGGGGTATACTGGAGTCAGGTTGTCCGTCTGTCCATCCGTCCGTCCGTCCGGATAAACTTAACATCAGAGAAATATTGTTATAACTTCTATTTCCTTCATCTAAAATGCTTAGTATTTCACAGATGCATTCCTGTAAGGCTCTACTACCATGCTGTGCCAAATCCACGACCGTCCAACCCCCGCAGATCCCAAGGTCAAGGTCAAATACTTAGTCTCTTTACAAAACTTAACATCAGAGAAATATTGTTATAACTTCTATTTCCTTCATATAAAATGCTTAGTATTTCACACATGCATTCCTGTAAGGCTCTACTACCATGCTGTGCCAAATCCACGCCGTCCAACGCTGATCCAAGGTCACGGTCATACTTAGTCTCTTTACAAAACTTCATCAGAGAAATATTGTTCTAACTCTATTTCCTTCATCTAAAATGCTTAATATTTCACACATGCATTTGTAAGGCTTCTACCAAAATGCTGTGCCAAACAGACCTCCAACCCCCACGATCTCAAATGTCAAGGTAAATACTTAGTCTCTTTACAAAACTTAACATCAGTATTGTTATAACTTCTATTTCTTCATATAAAAATGCTTAATATTTCACACATGCATTCTGTAAGGCTCTACTACCATGCTGTGCCAAATCCACGACCGTCCAACCCCCGCTGATCCCAAGGTCACGGTCAAATACTTAGTCTCTTTACAAAACTTAACATCAGAGAAATATTGTTCTAACTTCTATTTCCTTCATCTAAAATGCTTAATATTTCACACATGCATTCCTGTAAGGCTCTACTACCATGCTGTGCCAAATCCACGACCGTCCAACCCCCGCAGATCCCAAGGTCAAGGTCAATTACTTAGTCCGTAAACTTAACATCAGAGAAAAAATTGTTAAAATAAACTTCTATTGATTCCTATCCTCAAAAATGCTTAAATATTTAAACACTAAAATTTGCCATTCCTGTAATAGGCTCTAAACTACCATTCTGTGCCAAACCACGACCGTTCCAACCCCCCGCAGATTCCCAAGGTTTCCAAGTCAAATACTTAGGTCTCTATTACCAAACTTAACACATAGAAATATTGGTTATAACTTCAATTTCTTCACTAAAATGCCTTAATAATTTCACATTCATGCATTCCTGTAAGGCCTCTAAACTACCATGCGTAGCCAAGTCCCGAAAACCCTCCAACCCCCACAGATCCCAATGGTCAAGGTTCAAATACTTAGTTCTCTTTTACAAAACCTTAACCAATCAGAGAAATATTGTTTTCTAACTTCTATTTTTCCTTCAATCTAAAATAATGCTTAAGATTTCGCACATGCATTATCCTGTAAGGCTCTTACAACTACCTATGCTGTGCCAAATTCCACGGACCGTCCAAACCCCCGCTTGATCCCAATGGTCAAGGTCAAATACTTAGTCCTCTTTACAAAACGTAACAATCAGAAAAATAAAAATTAGTTTCTAACTTCTAATTTTCCTTCATCTAAAAATGCTTTAATAATTTCCCGCACATTACATTCCTGTAAGGCTCCTACTAACCATGCTGTGCCCAAATCCCACGACCGTCCAAACCCCCGCTGATTCCCCAAGGTCAAAGGTCAAATAACTTAGTCTCTTTGTACAAAACATTAACCAACAGAGAAATATTGTTCTAACTTCTATTTCCTTCATCTAATGCTTAATATTTCACACATGCATTCCTGTAAGGCTCTACTACCATGCTGTGCCAAATCCACGACCGTCCAACCCCCGCTGATCCCAATGTCAAGGTCAAATACTTAGTCTCTTTACAAAACTTAACATCAGAGAAATAATTTATAACTTCAATTTCCTTCATTGAAAATTCTTATTATTTCACTTGTGCATTCCTCTAAGGTTCAACTATCATGCTGTGATAAATCTACGACTTTCCAACCCCCGCTGCCCCGTGCAGGCACCGGGGCGGGATCAACTGATCCTGAGAATAGTGCTGCAGTAGCCATTGCTTGTCGTAAAAGGCGACTAAACTGGCTTAACGATTGGGTTCATACTTTCCGGAACCCACTATACCGGATTTGGCACTCGTGTACATTTTTGGCTTTCTTGTATGTGAGAGTTGAGTCGGGCTATGCCCCATATATAAAAGTAAGATTAGCGCTAATCCTATTACTTTTAGGGGATGGGATAAATGATGCTGGTGTGGCGAGGGCCTGGCACCAGATCAGGTTGTTCTAATTTCAGGACTGAATATATATTTTGATTGTAAATATTGAGTTCTGAAGTTGGGATTTACCCCCCTCGGACAGGTGGATACGGGACTCGACCCCGTTGACCCGTCTGCGTGTAGACTCCCTGAGGCTTGTACCTCTATGTCAGAAAAGCGGACGTTAAACCCTATTCACTCACTCCAACCCCCGCTGATCCCAAGGTCAAGGTCACATACTTAGTCTCTTCACAAAACTTAACATCAGAGAAATATGTTATAACTTCTATTTCTTTCATTGAAAATTCTTAATATTTCATATGTTGTGACAAATCCCCGCTGATCTCGAGGTCAACGTCACATACTTACCGTATAACCTCGAATTAACGCCCCCCTCCTAATAAACGCCCCCTTCCAAATTAAAAAAAAAATAAATAAAAAAATAAAATGACCAAGGACCGCCAATTTCAAACACAAATAATCCTTGAATCCTTATTTGTGTTTGAAATTGGCGGTCCTTGGTAAGTATTTTATTTTTTTTATTTTTTTTTAGTGGCTAATAAACGCCCCCTTTTTGTAAAATGTAACGCCCCCGGGGGCGTTAATTCGAGGTTATACGGTAGTCTCTTTACAAAAATTAACATCAGAGAAATCGGTTATAACTTCTATTTCCTTGCTCGGATCTGCTTCACATTTCACACACTCATTGCTCCAATGGACCTCTACCACCCTGTGACAAATTCACGTTCATGCAGCTCCCGCTAATCCCAGAGTCAAGGTGACAAGCCCACACACTTGGAAATATTTAAATATTTTAGGGGTACCTGGGCCCACGCGGGGGGTATTCCGTAAGCCTCGCTTACTGACCAATCTAGTTGTCGCACCCGCTTGCGGAAAGCGCGATATCGTCGGCATTTTTGCATACGTCCGTCCGTCCGTCCGTACATCCGAGTGTCCGGTTAAAGTTTTTTCGTTAAAGTTTTTCCATCTACTATATCTATTTTGTTAGTGTCCATGCCTCGCCCCAAGGCGCGACATACAGGCCACGGCCATCTAGTCTACAAAAAGTGGGTATAATTATGTTATCCAAGTGTCCATGCTTGGAAAAAACCTGGCCTTCGTGGCTTTGGCTCGTTTCTTGTTTTATAATATTTTGCCACAATGTCTGTCTAGGGATGGTGCTTTGTTTTGCATATGACCCATTTCTGGCAAAAAAATTCTTATCAAGGCTACCAAGGATTAACTAAATTTGTTTAAAGATGCCATTTCATGGAATGGTGGATATGAACTATGGTTGTAATGACTTATCACAATAACAAAGTATTTAGTTACAATTTGCTTTGGGAAATTAGTGGTTTCCCAAAACAAATTGTGTCCAAATATTTAGATCATTATGCCCCTCCCCCCCCCCCCCCCCCCCGCAACGAGTTGTGGGGGGTATACTGGAGTCTATTTCCTTCATCTAAAGTTCTTAATATTTCACACATGCCTTCCTGTAAGGCTCTACTACCATGCTGTGCCAAATCAATGACCGTCCAAACCCCGCTGATCCCAAGGTCAAGGTCAAATACTTAGTCTATTTACAAAACTTAACATCAGATAAATATTGTTATAACTTCTATTTCCTTCATCTAAAATGCTTAATATTTCACACATGCATTCCTGTAAGGCTCTACTACCAATTGTGCCAAATCCACAACCGTCCAAACCCCGCCGATCTCAAGGTCAAGGTTAAATACTTACTCTCTTTACAAAACTTAAAATCAGAGACATATTGTTATAATTTCTATTTCCTTCATCTCAAATGCTTAATATTTCACACATGCATTCCTGTAAGGCTCTACTATCATGCTGTGCCAAATCCACGACCGTTCAACCCCCACTGATCCCAAGGTCAAGGTCAAATACTTGGTCTCTTTACAAAACTTAACATCAGAGAAATATTTTTAGAACTTCTATTTCCTTCATCTAAAATGTTTAATATTTCACACATGCATTCCTGTAAGGCTCTGCTACCATGCTGTGCCAAATCCACGACCGCCCAACCCCCGCTGATCCCAAGGTCAAGGTCAAATACTTAGTCTCTTTACAAAACTTAACATCAGAGAAATATTGTTATAACTTCTATTTCCTTCATCTAAGATGATTAATATTTCACACATGCATTCCTGTAAGGCTCTACTACCATGCTGTGCCAAATCCACGACCATCCAACCCCCGCTGATCTCAAGGTCAAGGTCAAATACTTAGTCTCTTGACAAAACTTAACATCAGAGAAATATTGTTATAACTTCTAAAATTCTTAATATTTCACACATGCATTCCTGTAAGGCTCTGCTCCCATGCTGTGCCATATCCACGACCGTCCAACCCCCGCTGATCCCAAGGTCAAGGTCAAATACTTAGTCTCTTACAAAACTTAACATCAGAGAAATATGTTATAACTTCTATTTCCTTCATCTAAAATGCTTGATATTTCACACATGCATTCCTGTAAGTCTACTACCATGCTGTGCCAACTCCACGACCGTCCAACCCACGCTGATCCCAAGATCAAGGTCAAATACTTGATCTCTTTACAAAGCTTAACATCAGAGAAATAAGTTATAACTTCTATTTCCTTCATTTAAAATTCTTAATATTTCACTCTTGCATTCCTCTAAGGTTGTACTATCATGCTGTGACAGATATACGACCGTCCAACCCCCGCTGATCCCAAAGTCAAGGTCACATACTTAGTCTCTTTACAAAACTTAACATCAGAGAAATATGGTATAACTATTTCTTTCATCAAAAATTCTCAATATTTCATGCATGCATTCCTGTAAGGCTCTACTATCATGCTGTGACAAATTCCCGCTGATCTCGAGGTCAAGGTACATGTACTTGGTCTCTTTACAAAACTTAACATCAAAGAAATCGGTTATAACTTCTATTTCCTTGCTCGGATCTGCTTCACATTTCACACATGCATTGCTCCAATGGACCTCTACCACACCGTGACAAATTCCCATTCGTGCCGCCCCCGCTAAGCCCAGAATCAAGGTCACAAGCCCACACACTTGGAATTTTTACATATTTAGGGGTACCTGGGCCCACGCGGTGGGCATTCCGTAAGCCTCGCTTACTGACCAATCTAGTTGCAGTAATGGTATTATGATTGAAATGAAACACTAAAAACTTTTTGTATGGATGGTTTGTGGCCCCCCCGGGGTAGAACACTTGACTTTCAATCCGGAAGCTGTGTGTTCAAACCTCGCCTTAGGCATCAAAACTTATTTTAAATAGTCTTTCCATCCCACTGGTCTTTCAGATGAGACTTGAAACCGAGTTCCCATCCCTTTATGACCTTATCAGTTGCTGGGACATTAAACCCATTCACTTTCACTTCTTTTGCCACATGTGGGTGGCAGGTGGGAGAATGTGATGTGTAATTTAAAAATCGGGATTCATCCATAACGGAATCCTGACTGGAGACCTGGTTTGGCCCTCACATACGTCTTTTGCATTTTGTATGCGACAGTTGAATATGGTTATACCCCGTATAAGAGTATTACGATTATTCTTAATCCTATTTTTGGCGAAGGGGCCAAGTGGCTTTGGTGTGGTATGGACCTGGCACCAAGTCAGGTTATTCTAATTTCAGGGCTGAATATATTTTTTCTCGATGTAAATATTCTGTTCTGATTTTGGGATTTCCCCCCCAATGCAGCATGTTAAAACGGGATCGAACCCGTTTGCCCGGCCTTACATGACCTTAGCTGTTGATAGGCTGTTAAACACCAATAAACAAACAAACAAACTTTTGCCACATACAGGTATACTGTGCAGCACTTGAAGTGAACCACCTACTTCGGGCAGAAGATGTTGTCAAGTATCTTGCGGATAGATTCAGGGTGGTTGGACAACAGGCACACAAGCTGACTGACATAGAAAAAGAACTGCTAGCATACTTAAAGAGTAAGTGTAATACGTCAGTTTATGTAAATGTAATCCAAAACTTCTGTCTGCATCGCAGGGCGACTTATAGCCAGAACACAAAAGAATCAACTTTCTGTCAATTCTTCCTGCGCCCACTGGCGCAGGGTGTTATGAATTTAATAATCAATCAAATCATTACAATATTACTATTTCCTTCATATGACATGTTAATGGGACATTTATCTCTGCACAACAACGCGTACCTGAAACAATAAATCTCTTAAAACATATTTATTCACATTATACCAACACCATGTCAACAACATATTTCTGTTTTCATGATATTAACGTAATTACTCATCTTTAATATCACCGTCTGTTATTTATATTAACCCTTACACCACTATCTTAATTGTTTGTCGTCTGCCGTGTATTTTCTATTTTTATCATCAAAAAGATGCTTCATCAGCACTTTAGAACAATTTACAACTTGCTTTGACAGCACTTCAGAATCACTTCCAATGGTCATTTCATCTGTCAAAACATGTTTTTATTGAGAAATAAGGCAAGATATAAAAGCAACAGCAGACGACAATTGCTGTTAGTAGCGGTGTAAGGGTTAATTATCAGTAACAGTTGGGGATCAAAGTTAATTAAAACATTTGTTCTTTTGGTGTTTTATTACATGTACTGTTATTATTGTACAACTTGATACATCAGAATAATTCTCGGTGGGGCCCTAATTATAGGTGATTTGAGACTTACAAAAACTTTGAAATAAATAAACAGACAGACGGACGGAGGTACGATCAGTAGCAAGGGTAATTGTATCAATGTGGAAGGATGTTTCGTTACTAAGTAATGCATGTGAGCAATATGAAGATATTAGCTGAAGGCAAACATAAATGATAGGTGATTTGAGAACCTCTTACAAAAACTTTAAAATAAATAAACAGACAGTCGGACGGACATTTGATCAGTAGCGAGGGTAATTATATTAATGTGGAAGGATGTATCGCTACTGAGTAATACATGTGTGCAATATGAAGATATTAGCTGAAGGAAAACAGAAGAAATTATAGGTGATTTAAGAAACTCTTACAAAAACTTTCAAAACATAAACGGACGGACGGACAGGACGAAACCTATAGGGCACCGCAGATTGTCGACGGGGCTCTAATTATTGTTGACCATTCGCTGAATTATTTAGCCTTGCATATATCGGATTTATGTGCAGCATATCGTTTCATTTTGACAGTAAAATTACCGTTTTACGTTCTGGCTGTAGTTCGCCCTGCGTTACAGACAGAAAATTCGGGTTAATGTTAATGAAGACGAATTCAAGTTGAGAAAAAACATCTCTGCAGCCTTAAGCCAGATTAACTTGAAACTTCATATACTTTTTCGTCTTCAATATTTTCATTCTATAGCCCACCCATGCAACTTTCATGCCCACGGTCAAGGCCAAATGACTTAGAAAATATTTGGCAGTCGGACCTGGCGGCGACCGGGCGTATCCATAAGCCACTGTTCACTTGCTCTAGTTGCTATTAATTATTTGTAGCTGTTACTGGAGAAATGAGGCTTATGAAATGTTGAGACCAGTGTAGATCTAGATCAGCCTGTGCATCCACACAGTCTGATCAGGATCTGCACTGTTCGCCATTCCATCAATGGCACACCTGCCGTGCTTCTAACAAGTAATTTAGATCGTTATCAGGCTTCAGGAGTGTTTTATTTGATCAGGAGCAATACTGGCCACAAATACCATAAGCCCAATTTCTCCAGTGACAGCGACATTTATTGTTATTCCAGATGTCCTAAAGAACTTAGTGAAACACAGCCGGACGGCAGAAAATCCAAACTTACGATTTGTGAGCAATACCCTTCGCAATATGCTGAAGGACAAAGGCGAAGAATCGCGTGCGATGGTGTTCGTACAATCGCGTGCAACTTGCAAGGCGCTGGCTAAGTTTCTGGACAAAGACCTACAGTCAATAGGGACCCGCACGATGCCCTTGTATGGGCAGGATAACAGGGGCGATGACGACGGTGTGTATTACTAGTGGTAACCATGCCGTACATATATGATGGTAATGAGGGCCAGAGGTTTATTTACTACACACACAGGGGCCAAAGTTCCGGCTCCTTCCCCGATGCTAGGTGCCGTTTTTTCTTCCCCAAACTCTGAAAAAATTCCCAATTGAAAAGTACAAAAATAGGTATCAAAATTTACCAACATTTATCTTATGCCCCCGCCACCGTATGTCCATCCGTGCGTCCCGAAACCTTAACACTCGGCTAAATATATTTAACACACGCATTGCTCTATTAATGGTCCTCTACCATCCTGCGACAAATCCACGATCATCCCGCCCCTGCTTGATATTTCACACACGCATTGCTTTAATGGATCTGCTCGATATTTCACACACGCATTGCCCTCTATTAATGGTCCTCTACCGCCCTGTGACAATTCCACGATCGTGCTGCCCCTGCTAAGCCCAGGGTCAAGGTCACATACTTGGTGCATTTGAAATTTTAACGCTCGAGGTAAATGTCTTATAATGTCTGTTTCCTTGATTGGATCTACGAAAAATCCATGATCGTCCCCGCTAAGCCCAGGGTCAAGATCACACGCATACTTGCTGCGTTCCAAACTCAGGTAAGCGTCTTATAATGTCTGTTTCCTTACATTGATCTGCTTGATATTTCACACACCCATTGCTCTGATAGTCTACGTTCATGCTGTGACAAATCAACGCTTCTCCGGCCCTCTGTAAATTTCAAATGTGCCTCGTTTTTTGGCTGCTAGCGGGGGCATTCGTTTGCCGACAGGCCACATTTCTAGTTCTATTGCTTCATTTCTTAATTAACATGATTAAAATATCTGTTGTTACCACTCGTTTGAACTGTCTTGTTGAGACAGTTCAGTTGAGTGGTTACAAGATATACTTTTGATAAGAAATAATACAAATACATGTAGATGTAAAAAATGTTCTGCTTGAATGACAGTACATGTATATCCTTGACATGAAATGACCTAAAGAAATTGAGATGGCAAATTCCCTATTTAGTGTTTTTTTCCCCTCAAAACGGATGAAAAGGCCTCTTTCCCCAAATGGCTGGCTTAATCCCTGAGGGCATGGTTAGTTATAGAGCTATTTCACCCATGCCACCTGTCAGATACTATGGAGGGTCATCCAATATATAGGTAGTGAAAATAGGTACATGCCCACTCAGTAGGCACAAATTGTTCTTTATATCAAAGACATCAGAGATATTTTCTGGCAAAATAAACATTCATTCACCATTACCCCACGTATTGATTGACATTATTATACATTAGATTTTTGTGCTCTTTTTTGCTACATTGTTTGGACCAAGGTTTTTAGCTCACCTGAGCGTAGCTCATGTGAGCTATTGTTACCACAATGTGTCTTGTCGTCCGTCGTCCGTCCGTGAACATTTTCAAACGTCTTCTCCTCGGTAACCATTGGGCCTATAGTCACCGAACTTCATGGTCATGGTCCTTAGATAGGGGGATTACAAAATTGTTAAAATGACGTCATTACGTAATCCAAGATGGCCGCCGTCTAAAAATAGCACAAATTCTTCAAAAATCTTCTCAAGAACCGCCAACCGGATTTCGACAAAACTTGGTAGGAATGATCGATGTACAATGCTCTTTCAAAGTTGTTAAAATGGTGACCCTGGGGTCAAAAATGGGCATGGCCCGTGGGGTCAAATTGGGGTCAAATTTTATTTTTGACCAAATATGGTCATGTCATATATCAAATCGAAGGTATCAATGAGGCGATCACTCTGGTGCATTTTTTGTCGATATCAGATGGTCATGTTATCCAAGATGGCCGCCAAAAGGTTGTTCTTTTATTAGATTTCAAAATCTTCTTCACATGAACCGCTTGGCCCATGGTAGCCAAGTTATGGTCCATGGGGGAAGCCTTTTCAGATTTGTTAAAATGGAGGTCATCGCTAATCCAAGATGGCCGCCGTCTGAAAATAGCATAAATTCTTAAAAATCTTCTTCTCATGAACCGCCAGCCGGATTTCAACGAAACTTGGTAGGAAGTATCGATGTACAATGCTCTTTCAAAGTTGTTAAAATGGTGACACCGGGGTCAAAATTGGGCGTGGCCCATGGGGTCAAATTTTATTTTTGACCGAATATGGTCATGTCTATATCAAATTGAAGGTATCAAAGAGGCGATCGCTCTGGTACATTATTTGTCGAAATTGGATGGTGATGTCATCCAAGATGGCCGCCGAAAGGTCAAAAGGTTGTTCTTTTATTAGAGATTTCAAAATTCTTCTTCACACGAACCGATTGGCCCACGGTGGCCAAACTTCACAGTAATGGTCCATGGTTGAAGCCTTTTCAGATTTGTTAAAACGGAGATCGTCGCTAATCCAAGATGGCCACCGTCTAAAAATAGCACAAATTCTTAAAAAATCTTCTCGTG
Source organism: Conchocele bisecta (assembly GCA_029237695.1). Taxonomy (NCBI): domain Eukaryota; kingdom Metazoa; phylum Mollusca; class Bivalvia; order Lucinida; family Thyasiridae; genus Conchocele; species Conchocele bisecta. The sequence continues at coordinate 80,158,772 of CM055272.1, forward strand.
AACCGCCAGCCGGATTTCGACGAAACTTGGTAGGAATGATCGATGTACAATGCTCTTTCAAAGGTGTTAAAATGGTGACCCCGGGGTCAAAAATGGGCGTGGCCCGTTGGGTCAAATAGGGGTCAAATTTTATTTTTGACCGAATATGGTCATATATATCAAATCGAAGGTATCAAAGAGGAGATCGCTCTGGTACATTTTTTGTTGAAATTGGATGGTTATGTCATCCAAGATGGCCACCTAAAGGTCAAACGGTTTTATTAGAGATTTCAAAATTCTTCTTCACACAAACTGCTTGCCCCATGGTGGCCAAACTTCACAGCCTTTTCAGATTTGTTAAAATGGAGGTCGTCGCTAATCCAAGATAGCCGCCGTCTAAAAATAGCACAAATTCTTAAAAAATCTTCTTCTCATGAACCGCCAGCCGGATTTCGACAACACTTGGTAGGAATTATCGATGTACAATGCTCTTTCAAAGGTGTTAAAATGGTGACCCTGTGGTCATAAATGGGCGTGGCCCGTGGGGTCAAATTTTATTTTGACCAAATATGCTCATGTCATATATCAAATGGAAGGTATCGATGAGGCGATTGCTGTGGTGAAATATTTGTCGGAATCGGATGATTATGTCATCCATGATGGCCTCCAAAAGGTCCATTTATTCGAGATTTTGAACGTCTTTTTCTCAGGAACCACATGGCCGATGCTGGCCAAACTTCATAGTAAGTTAAGATTCTTGGGTGAAGCATTTTCAGATTTGGTAAAATGAGAGTCATCGCTTAATCCAAGATGACCGCCATCTAAAAATAGCACAATTTGTTTTAATGTCACATTCTCCTCTGATTTTCATGGAGTCAGGTGTGCGAATTAGGGCCATCATGACCCTCTTGTTTTTTCATCTATAGACCACATACAACAAAACTGGGGTTGGTTCCATTTTCTTCTATGGTCTCGCGGGACAGTGGGCGGCTAGCTTTAAAAAGGGGGTGGACGATTTTCTATATACTTCACTACCGACCCTGTAAGTTACACCAGTGTGTCTAGAAAAATAGGTTTATGAATATTTCTTGACTTTGGGAGGCTTGACTAGGTGTATTTTTTAGAGTATTTCATAATTCTATGAAACTGAATGTTAGCTCCGGTTGATTTTGACATCTTGGAAAATGGCGCATGCTATTCTGTCTCGCCGGTACGGTCTCGCGTCAGAATTTAAGGTATTTTTCGAGCATTTGTAGCGAAAATTTGAGGTGGTTATTACCCCGCTTTGAAATCATTTTCAGGAAATGGTGTGGTGTTACAAGTGATAGAACAAGACATAGCAAAGTATCTGTGCCTCATATTTTCATGAGAACAATTCCAACAAATTCATGAGTCATGTTGAAATTTCTGGCCAAAAATAGGTGGGTGGGGTAACTTTGTGAAAAATTAATTAAACACATCTGATGCGATTACTGCATTTTTATTGTGGCGCGCAATGTGTACTTCATTTGTGAGTATTTTTCAATACTTGTCGCAAGAGCCTCCTTAACTGATTGTGAGAGGCGGTGATTTTTATAAGTCAGGCGCCGCCCTCAGAAAAGCAGTAAATTTTGGCTATTTTCATCCGTCCTGTGATGCCTGTAAGCCATATGGCCGCCATCTTGAAATTCAAAATGGCCACCATTGCAGTTTATATTTTGAGGTCAAAGTCATTATGTGTGCTGTTTTTGCAGTCCAGTATGGACAAGATATTGGCAGGATGAGTTCAATACATTTTGAGATACCAGCCATTTTGGTTTTCAAAATGGCCGCCATTTCAAAATTGGAAATCCAGTATTTATTTTCTATTTTTAGCTCGACTATTCGAAGAATAAGTAGAGCTTATGTTGTCACCCCGGCGTCGGCGTCGGCGTCGACGTCACCGTCACGCCTTGGTTAAGGTTTTTAGTCAAGCTTGTATATGGAACACTACTGGCCCTACACCCACCATACTTCATCTCCTAGTGATGTACATCAATAACCCCTGATCTATATTTCACCTTGACCTACATTTCCTCTTGAATTACTTGGTTAATTCCCCTTGGTTAAGGTTTTTAGTCAACCTTGGTTAAGGTTTTTAGTCAAGTTTGTATATGCAATACTACTGGCCCTACACCCACCATACTTGGACAACTTCATCTCCTAGTGATGCACATCAATAACTCCTGATCTATATTTGACCTTGACCTATATTTCCTCTTCAATTACTTACTTAATTCCCCTTGGTTAAGGTTTTTAGTCAACCTTGGTTAAGGTTTTTTTTTCAACTTCTACATTGAATACTATTGTGCATCCAGCCACCATACTTCGACAACCTTTTCTCATATGTATGTACATCAATAACCCCTGATCTATGTTTGACCTTGACCTACATTTCCTCTTCAATTACTTACTTAATTCCTTTTGGTTAAGGTTTTTACTCAACCTTCTATATGGAATACTCACTGGCCCTACACACCATACTTGGACACTTCATCTCCTTGAAGTGATGTACATCAACAACCCCTGATCTTATGACCTTGACCTACATTTCCTCTTGAATTACTTAATTCCCCTTGGTTAACGTTTTTAGTCAAGCTTGTACATGGAATACTCCTGGCCCTACACCAACCATACTTGGACAACTTCATCTCCTAGTGATGTACATCAACAACCCCTGACCTATATTTGACCTTGACCTACATTTAACCTTGAATTACTTACTTAATTCCCCTTGGTTAAGGTTTTTACTCGACCTTGGTTAAGCTTTTTACTCAAGCTTGTACATGCAATACTATTGTGCATACAGACACTATAATTGGACAACCTTTTCTCATAGTGATGTACATCAATAACCCCTGATCTATATTTGACCTTGACCTACATTTCCTCTTGAATTACTTACTTAATTCTCTTTGGTTAAGGTTTTTAGTCAAGCTTGTAGATGGAATACTCATGGCCCTACACCAACCATACTTGGACAACTTCATCTCCTAGTGATGTACATCAACAACCCCTGACCTATATTTGACCGTCACCTACATTTAACCTTAAATTACTTACTTAATTCCCCTTGGTTAAGGTTTTTAGTCAACCTTGGTTAAGGTTTTTAGTCAAGCTTGTATATGGAATACTATTGTGCATACAGACACCATACTTGGATAACTGTTTCTCATAGGGATGTACATCAATAACCCCTGACCTATATTTTACCTTCACCTACATTTAACCTTGAATTACTTGCTTAATGTTTATAGTAAAGCTTGTATATGGAATACTCCTGGGCCTACATCAACCACACTTGGACAACTTCATCTCCTAGTGTTGTACATCAATAATCCCTGACCTATATTTGACCTTGACCTACTTTTATCCTTGGATTACTTAGTTAGTTCCCCTTGGTTAAGGTTTTTGGTCAAGCTTGTATATGGAATACTCCTGGGCCTACAGCAACCATACTTGGAAAACTTCATCTCCTAGTGATGTACATCAATAACCCCTGACCTATATCTGTCATTGACCTACATTTAACCTTCAATTACTTACTTAATTTCCCTTGGTTAAGTTTTTTAGTCAACCTTCGTTAAGGTTTTTATGCAGGCCGCAGCCACCTTGTTGTCGAGCTATGTGTACATCGACAACCCTCGTAGTCGAGCTATGCTGTTCTCCTACAGCTCTTGTTTTTATTTATAATGGATTATAAATTTTGGAATAAATATTTCAGTATATTTTAAAATGGCCGCCATATTATTTTTAAAATGGCCGCCATTTAAACTTGACAATCTAATATTTATTATACATGTTTAATGCAGTGGTGATATTTGTTTCTTCTGCTTATACTCATAATACAATGAACACAAACTGTTGAGATTATTGCTATCTAGTACTGTGGTACTAGACGCCATTATCTTCAAAAGGGCCGCTGGAAATAAGTGTGTCACATACATTGCCACTTCAAGGATTTACATCTATTACGTATTTTTGTACATATGTACTACATATTTACATGTATTATGTATTGTTGTGGCTTATAGTTATGTTTCTTCAAATGATATCTTGGTCAGGACATGTAGTTTCCTTTAAAATAAGAAAATGAAAATATGGCAAACCATCCATTTTATCCAATAAAGTGTATAGTATGGTATTGTATATTGCATTGCGAAGGTAAATGCTCGTGTTCTCCATTGCTTCATGAGAAAGCGTCTGTTACGGTGATATGATGCACCATCTGTAAGAGCTGGTCACCAATGTTTAGCTATTTCAATTTTAAAGCTACTATGATTTTATCATTTCTTGCTCTGTTGATGACTGGATCTGATCTTGTCACAAATCGAAACATGTATTGGAAATACCTGCTCACAAGTGCTCAGTAAACTGGATAGAAACCGCTGTCCCATCAATAACTGTGCAGGTGACCATTCCGTGCCAGTTATAGGAGTTTTGATATTCCAGTATACCCAAATATAAGTATGTACATTCACCTTTTGTTTATACGAAACTGTGCTGCACAATGATTACTGTTCGACCAGCCAACCCACTGGACTTTGGCTACGTCATCTGACACATGTGTACTTGGTACACTATGCTTACTGTAAATCCCTTCAAACTGTCCAATGGCCATTTTGGATTTCATGCTGGTGTGACTGTTGTTGTTAACAGTTACCAGAAATTCTTTTCATTCCATGTGGAAATGTTTGTAGCAACATTTTATCATGGGTGGCCTGGTACATAGTGTGATATCAGAGTTTCTTAGCATTTCTGTTTCTATCTTCAATCTTCCTACCATTTTACCAGAAAATATATTTTGTGCTCGTCTAAGACATGTCTGAATGCCGAGATGGCCATTGTGCACAGCTTGTAACATTTTGGACTCGAGAGGAGTCAGAATTATGTCTTTAGATCCTTTCAGTTTCTCTCTGTAATCCCATAAGGCCACTATTTTCTGTGGACATTGCCTAGCAGAATCAATTGTGCATCTTACTCAGTCAAGTTTGCAATTTCTTGCAACTCGTGATCACTGACAGGTAAGTTCGCAAATACTACATGTACCTGTGAATTCATACCCTTAATAAAGTTAGAATATATGTTTGTTACTGAGTCGTGGGATAGTGTATCAGTAACTAGTATGTTTTTTTACATGAACAGAGTATTTATTTATTGGATATAAGACGCAAGTGATCTTGCACCACTTGAACAGTCAGTCCGTACACATAACGAAACCGTTTCCAGCCAAATAACTTGCCTCATTATTCATGTTCAATCATGTGCATATTAGTTTTATGCAAGAATCAATTATATGGATGCAGTAGCCATTGGCTTGCCTTTTGGGCACACCATAATGCAGTGTCTCTGGCTTTGTCAAGTCATAATAATTATGACAATTTCAACAAGTGAAACACAATTTGGACTATCAGGGCACTGATCACTTTTATATTGACACAGGAGTTGTGATCTCTTAAGACCATATGGTAATCGTAAATAATGACATTGATCATGGAATAATACTGCCTTTTCAATGTGGCCCTTTTTCTGCAGTTTCCTGCATACAATTATGTAGTATGTATAGAGTGTATTCAACCTCTCCAACAGTGTTAAGGCAATCAGTCTGAGATTATACACACATCGTCTGCACATACTGAACATGTGCACATGGCGTTTGAATGCCGAAAAAGTTATTTAATCAAAGAAATACTGCATTTTCGACATTTCTTCTGCACTTTCCTGCATACAAGTTTGTTGATGTATATATTTTATGTAAGCAACTCCTTTGACCGCATTTTGAGTGTAATTGTGCCAGCACTGCCTTTTGCGAACACCAACAAGATGGAGACTAATGGCAATACAGATGGTGATGAAACTGATTGAAAGCACTGTATCCATAATTAAGAACATTCTTGCATACACATAGTGGCCATCTTGAAATATAACATGTTTGCCATAAACAGTGACTTGAACTTGACTTTAGTCATATATAATTTACTTTCAATAGTGATTATAGTATGAAAAAAATCAGTCCAATTGGTTTGTGCATGGTTATAAGAAGTATATGATTTTCATGGCAGACATTTTGAAAATTAGAATACAATAGGAACAACTCATGTTTTCATTTTTGATACAAAGAACGTTTGTTCCGAGAACGTAGCAAAACAGCCAACACAACCTAACTATAAATGCACTTTACTAAAGACAGTACGTAGTGAAGAGATAAGAAATATTATTTACCTAGAGGTCATTTTGAGAATTTTTTTTTCGCCATACCAATTATCGGAAAAATTGGAACCAACTCTTTATTATTTGAAGTATGTAGATGGCATAGCCAAAAAAAAACCCATTCCATCTGCATTATAAATGTAGATGTGAATATTACAATATATTGTATGAGATTTCAGGGCGGCCATTTTTAAATATAAGATGGCCGCCATGGGGGTTGTTAAAATTGAAAATAACACTGGTGTTGTTTGTGGTCAAAAGATGAGTATCACCAAAAAGCGAATCCATATTATTTCTGTAACAGAAGTGTATATATAATTAATATAGCATTTCAGGGTGGCCATTTTGAAATCCAAGATGGCGGCCAAAGGAAATGTGGAAAAAAAATGGAACCAACCCCAGTTTTGTTTGTTCGTGCTCTAAAGATGACAAAAAACATTGGTTACAAGAATGTAGCGAAAAACAAAATGCAAATCTACATAACCGTATACACTATATGCCAGAGCTCCAGATAAGGTGCGTATTTGGCGTATTTTACGCAATTATTTTAGCTGAATACGCATTTATTATTAAAAGTGGGAGTACAAAATACGCACAGCAATGATTTTCAAATTGAGTAATGAAAATACTGACATAAAGTTGAAAATTCACTTTGTTGAGCTGCAAAAAGCTTTGCAGCTGACATAAGTGAATGTTCATGACTGTCGTTGTTCGACACCGCTCACAGACATGTTCAAATATATAGTGTGTGTTGTTTGACCATGGCTGTAGACAATGCTCATTTCAGGGCCAAGCCAACACCTTTGTAATACATGTGTCTCATGATGTTACTAGAATGCGCCATTACGTCAAATTAGGACAAATTTTGAAATCTAGATGTCCAGAAATGCACTTTCCTGTGTTTTACGGCATTTTAATTCGGACTCCAACTGGTGGTAAACTGTGATTTATGTAAACTCTGTGGCTGAACAGGGTGGTTGCAACTTTGGAACCCCCACTCTAGATCCGCCCCTGCGGTCGCACTGAAATTTTAACATTGATGAGGCTGCATCACGTGTACTGCAACCCCGGAATAATTATGTATGTGTAAATCACAGGTTTGAATGGAGCAGATTATCAAAGTACCAAAAGTACTGCATACGTGTATATGCTCAAATTACATGGCGGAAATGTAACAATAACGTTAGACCATGTCCAGCCGTGTGTAAATGTTTGCTGTACGTGGCACTCGGGAACTGCTTGCACCCGTTTTCGTTGAAATGAACATGGACTTTATTTATCTGCAGGGATGACGGAGGTCGAACAGTGCGCTACCATGGAGAAGTTTAATAAGGGCGAGGTCAAGGTTCTTGTTGCGACCTCTGTTGGTACGGAGGGAATTGACGTACCAAATTGTGACAACGTGATCAGTTACAACTACACCGGCAATGAGATAACTAAGATACAAATGTCTGGTAAGCATACGGTGTTATACTTTCTGGTTGTATCTGGAGGAATGAGGCTTATGGGGTTTCTGACCAATGTAGCTACTGATCAAATACATGTTAGCATAACGAGCTGTATTGCTGATAGGAGCATGACTGGTGTTTTATTATACCTCCACGGTCGCCTCGTCTGTCATTTTGCCGATTTGTTTATGCTAAGAATCCCCGGGGTGGTGGCGGGGAGAATGCTCCTGCAGCCTATGCTCAATAAATGTAAATCCAATAATTGTTTACAAGAAAATGTTGTTAATGTGATATTTACAGAATTTTGCACTTACAAACATTTTAGTTGTACAAAGTTTAGTGTAATGGCCCCCAGACCCTTATATCGGGACTTGGTTCGCTTCGTCCGGTTTTTACCTCTGGTTACGGCCCTGTTCGTTCATCGAAAATCATATTTGTTTTCACGCATGCATGCCTTTAAGGCTCTACTATCATGTGACAAATCCACGACCGTCCAACACCCGCTGATCTCAAGGTCAAGGTCACATACTTAGTCTCTTCACAAAGCTTAACATTTTAGAAATTCTTAATATTTCACGCAGGCATTTCTCTAAGGCTCTACTATCATGCTGTGACAAATCTACGACCGTCTAACCCCCACTGATCCCAAGGTAAAGGTCACATAATTTCTGTTTCCTTGCTCGGATATGTTTCACACGTAACACTTGCATGGGTGCATATCAAACCATATCGCTCAGGTAAATTGAAAGAAAAAACAACACATTACCATTGTGGCAGCTGATAACGATAAAATCTATGACCACTACCTTTCATATGTCAGGACCATATACTTGGAAAAAAACCTGCATATTTATGGGCACCTGAGCCCATGTGAGGGGTATTCTGCAAGCCTCCCTTACTGACAAATCTATTTGATGAAATAGGGAATGGTGCAGATCCTAATCAGACTGGATGCACAGCCTGATTTGGATATACACTGGTCACTAAACCCATTTATCCAGTCACAATGACATTTATCAAATTATATGCTGTGTGTTGATGAAATACATGCTGACCAATAGCAAATTGTTGTATCATTAACACTGATACAGTGAATCACAGTCAATCAGAATTGAAAACTATTTTTCACGTACATTACATTGGTCGAAGAACGCCACATGATGTTTCTACATGATGTTAATGTAACAACACATTCAGGCCTCGACAAATATGTATTGTTACTACCATTGTTCGACACCGCAGACAGCCGTGTTCAAACGTACAGCGCGTGCTGTTTGACCGTGGCTGTAGTCAATACTCATTTCGGGGCCATGCCAACACCTATGTAATGTATGCGTCTCATGATGTTACTACAACGTGTCATTATGTCACCAGACCATTCCCAATGGTCACACTGAAATTTTTAAATTGATGCGGCTGCATCACGTGACCTGTACTGCGGCACCGGAACATGTAAATCAGTTATTTGAATGTAACAGATTATCAAAGTACCGAAAGTACTGCATATATGCTCAAATTACATGATTTTTCCGACGGAAATGTAACAATAACGTTCGACCATGTCCATCCGTTGGTAAACGTTTGCCGGGGCATGACGGAACTGTTTGAACCCCTAAGCCGTAGGCCGCGGGTTCAAACAGTTCCCGAGTGCCACGGCAAATGTTTACCCATGGCTGGACATGGTCAAACCTTATAATTATTTTCATTTGCTTAACCCGCAGGAGGCGGGAGCCTAAACATTAACACTTCCAGACGTCTACTCGTCCAATTTAAAAAAAAAAAAATATCCCGGCTATTGGATTGGCAAAAACTGGTGACGGCGGCATCCACAATGTTAAGTTTTCTTGTTTTGTCCATTTCTCTGTACTGTACCACCTAGAACCACCATACTTGCTGCACAACTTAATTACCAACAGATGCCATTACATACCACTATCCAACCCAACTATATATGACCTTAGTTGTTGCTGGTACATTAAACCCTTTCACTTTCACCACTATCCAACATGTGACCTTGTTTTTACCTTGACCTATATTTTCCGCGTAATTGACTTAGCCAAGTATCCATTCGTAGGTCCGTCCGTCCATCCTCCGTCCGTCCGTCTGTCCGTCCGGCCAGAATCTGCGTTAAAGTTTTTAAATACCTTATATCTCTGCAGTCCAAAGTCACATTGACTTGAAACTTCATATGCTTATTACTCATGATCCATATATTCATGCTGTATCCCACTCATGCGGCCCCTCTGCCCAAGGTCAAGGTCAAATGACTTGGAAGTTTGCGTTAAAGTTTGTGTCAAAATTTGTGTTAAAGTTTTCACATATGTACCTACTATCTCTGTAACCGTAAGTCAGATTTGCTTGAAACTTTGTATGCTTATTGGGCATCAAACTTCAAATAAATACACTCTGAGACCATCAAATGCCTCGGCGGGCTCGACATGCGGGCCGCGGCCATCTGGTATCAGGTATTGATCTGATAGAATATACGGACTGCAACAAATTGAAAACTGACATTTAACTGATTGAACGGCATCTTATGAGGTTACCAAATGATGTTGGTACGCAACGTGAACAAGTCTGTGTTATTTTCATTGAAAACTAGTCGATATCATCGGCTAGCATAAAACGTTACCTGATAATAGAATATCCACCTAGTGTCTATTGATATCAAGTTTCTCAGGGTCATCTCAGAAACGGTAGGACTTCATTGGCGAGCCTCAGAATTCCTACTCATTTCCTAGCCTTACCTGATAAAATTGATATCAACTGACGCTAGGATGGTATTCGGTATCAGATTTGAGCATTTCAGTATCCACTCACCGATATGCAAGAGGAGATATAGCATTAGTCCAGGTGCGTGCGTGCGTGCGTGCGTGCGTGTATTAGTAACACTTTTTTTCTTCAAAAACTCATGAACCACTTCACCGATTTTGATAATTATTTGGCCACAATGTGTGTCTTGGGATGGTGCTTTGTTTTGCATATGACCCAAATCCGCCCACCCAATGTCAATGTCACTAAGGACTTATGTTCACCTTCTTTGTAAGGCAAAACTGTAAAAGTTTTTTTGTTTTGTTTTGTATCAAGGCTGCCAGCGAGGGGATTAGGTTAGTGATAACGATGCCTGTGTTGTACTAATTGTTACCTGATATATTGAATACCATTTGTTATCAGTCTCAACAAACACTGGTCCACTTGTATATGCCTGTCTGAATAGGTTACGGAACCTGGGAAGTCGCCAGTAACTTCCCTTAGAACTTCATCTACATTGCTTGGCCCTAAATGATACTCTTTTCGTTAAGCACCATTCCATTCAATTTCATTAGAACTACTTCCAGGGCATCTTCAACGTTAGAATTGGTGGAGTTTGTCAGTCTGACTTCACGTGAAAATAATATTTATTTTGCCACAAATGCACAGTGGACTGACTTTTGCCACGAATGTAGAGTGGACTGACTTTTGCCACAAATGCACAATGGACTGACTTTCGCCACACATGCACAGTGGACTGACTTTTGCCAGAAATGTTTTGCCACAAATGCATAGTGGACTGACTTTTGCCACAAATGCACAATGGACTGACTTTTGCCATAAATGCACAGTGGACTCACTTTTGCCACAAATGCACAGTGGACTCACTTTTGCCACAAATGCACAGTGGGCTGACTTTTGCCACACATGGACAGTGAACTGACTTTTGCCACAAATGCACAGTGGGCTGACTTTTGCCACAAATGGAGAGTGGACTGACTTTTGCCACAAATGGACAGTGGGCTGACTTTTGCCACAAATGTATAGTGGGCTGACTTTTGCCACAAATGCACAGTGGGCTGACTTTTGCCACAAATGCACAGTGGACTGACTTTTGCCACAAATGTATAGTGGGCTGACTTTTGCCACAAATGCACAGTGGGCTGACTTTTGCCACAAATGCACAGTGGACTGACTTTTGCCATAAATGTATAGTGGGCTGACTTTTGCCACAAATGCACAGTGGGCTGACTTTTGCCACAAATGCACAGTGGACTGACTTTTGCCACAAATGTACAGTGGGCTGACTTTTGCCACAAATGCACAGTGGACTGACTTTTGCCATAAATGCATAGTGGACTGACTTTTGCCACAAATGCACAGTGGGCTGACTTTTGCCACACATGGACAGTGAACTGACTTTTGCCATAAATGTATAGTGGGCTGACTTTTGCCACAAATAGAGAGTGGACTGACTTTTGCCACAAATGCACAGTGGGCTGACTTTTGCCACAAATGCACAGTGGGCTGACTTTTGCCACAAATGCACAGTGGACTGACTTTTGCCATAAATGTATAGTGGGCTGACTTTTGCCACAAATGCACAGTGGGCTGACTTTTCCACAAATGTACAGTGGGCTGACTTTTGCCACAAATGTACAGTGGGCTGACTTTTGCCACACATGCACAGTGGGCTGACTTTTGCAGCCACAAATGCACAGTGGACTGACTTTTGCCACACGTGGACAGTGGACTGACTTTTGATCAATTACAAAAATGTTTGACTTCAATAAAAATGTTTGTTTATGCCCCACCATGATAGTGGAGGGGGCATTTCGTGTACCCTTGTCAGTGCGTCCTTCCGTCCGTCAGCAACCTTGTAAGTCATAAAACGTTTAAACCGTCCTAGCTACAGACTTGAAACTTGGTGTGTAGCGTCCATATGATGAGCAGATGCGCAAAGTTTATTTTGATTTTTGATTCTCTTTTCGACTTAGACTTTTCCAATTTTGGCTTGTAAGTCGTAAAACTGTTAAACCCTAATAGCTACACTCCTGAAACTTGGTATGTAGCTTCCTTATGATGAGTAGATGCGCAAAGTTTATTTCAATTTTTTATTCCGCCACAGGGTCATGGATTATCTCCCCTTTTTTACTTAGAATTTGGCAATTTGCCTTGTAAGTCGTTACTTTTAAACCATACTAGTTACACACCTGAAACTTGGTATGTATCTTCGTCATGATGAGTAGATGCGCAAAGTTTATTTCCATTTTTTATTCGACACCACCAGGGGTCATGAATTATCTCCCCCTTTTCAAACACCCCACCCCACCCCCCCCCCCCCCCCCCCTAACAGCAATATTTTCAGCTAAAAAAAATATAGCAGGTTTGAGACCATTCAAGTAACAATAATGCAAACTCGAATTCACAGATCGAAAAAACACTGAAAACGTGACAGCCAGTAATTATAATTTACATGAAATCGAAATTGATCATTTTCATCCAAAATGGTCGCCAAAATTCAAGATGGCTGCCAAAGCCCACGTACATTCCTCCACCACACTAAATATGTACGAACTACATACATTTATGTGAGTTTTAAAAACCCTGTAGCATCAAAGCAAATTTGCATTTACACACTGTAACACGGTATGAAAGCATGATAATCAATGGTTACAATTTATAGAACATCGGAACTTGGAAGTTTCATCAAAAACTGCTACCAAAATCTAAGATGGCCGCCACAATTATAACAAATTTGCCCACCAAGCCAACCCACCGCTAACACAATCAAACTCTTAATTATGTTGCATAAATGGTAGTGTATATGAACTTCATCACCTTGTTCCATTATCTGGACGAGCAGTGACACATATTGTGATAGCCTAATTTCTATATATAAATGCAAGATGGCTGCCAAATGTCAACATTTCTACAGTTTGCTCCGTGCTTGTCCATTGTATTTGAAGTAATTAACGGCAATCACAAATTGATGAACTAGACACAATAAATCAGTTTGATAGCGTTATCAAAACCAACTTTCATTTCAATATTTAATTGTGATACTTATATAAAATCAAGATGGCTGCTGAAATTAGTATTCCACCATGTATCAGTGTTTTGTCTACCATTTTGAGTGTGTGTGTTAAATTGGTCTCTTCTGAAATAATTGATGTGTTATCGTATGGAAGAAAAACTATCTGAATGTTGGTGTGTCAAAGCCAAACATGAGTGTGTATTTGACATGCGACGTGCTGGTAAAACAATCACTGTGTATTATGCTTCAATTTTGAATAAAGCCATGCATTTTCAAAACTAGTTATATGTACATCCTTACTGTTTACTATGTTCTTAATGAAGTTGCTATGTATGTGTGTTTTAATCATCTGCGATGCTATTAATATCAGTATAATGTATCATCTGTTTGCATCCAAATGTATCATTTATTATTGTAATTTCAAGGACATGGTGTACACGTCATAAAGCTGTGCTAGTAGTTTAATGAATCTCGGCTATGCTACTAGTTTCAGAATGACAGCTACGTTTAATGATCGGCATACTCCTCGCTGAATTGTCAATATTTGTTCCTGTTCATTATATAAAATACAAATAGTATACCTAAAGGCGAGCATGAAGCTATAAGCTTCCAACGTGCATCAATGTACACTCTAAGACCCAGCAATGTACGACTCGCAACGAAATAAGCACATAATATTTATTCACTTCGATATTACATTAATACTGTGAGTGTGTTTGTTTATTACAGTGTCTACCGTATTGAACGTGTCAGCCAGTTGTGACTCATGCGAAACTCCTTGAATATCATAATTTCACAAATTCTTACATGTTTATAGACCACTAATATTTGAACCAGGGCATGGGAAAAATATCATGTGGCATAAATATGTCATTTTCACGTTTCATTATTCCATAAAAAGGATTACAATGACCTCCAAGTACCGGTATATTCAATTGATAAACACTTCAGATTGTTTATAGAAAACTGTGGCTACATGAAAAATACGTCAAAAAAACGTTAACTACGTCTTATTATCAGTTACATTTATTATTCCAAATCAAACAAATCTCGCGATTCTGAACACGTATATTTTCAAAAACCGCAGTGTTTGATCTTTGTACGTGGCTAACATAACCCTAAGTGTATATATTCTATCAGACATTAGTTTCTACGTGCTCACCGAGCATACATAATTATACAAATCTAAAACATTCTGAAATACTTATGACTAGTATTTAACACATAAAAGATGCATTAATTTCAAATAGAACCGTATCTGTTTCATATAACATACGACACTATGTTATGCAACAATGTCCCTGTCTATTGGTTACGCATAGCTATATAAACTTTACACCACTCACACAGATGAAACATTGTAACTGGTAAGCGTTGCAATAATTGTCTAGTGTCATACAGCTAAACACTTAGTTAACCAGAGTATCATTACAATATGTACTTTCCAATGTAGCGTAAACGATAATATTTGCCATTTTACACCACCAGCTACACAATGTTGTTTGCAATCATATTTCCTTCATACTAAATTCAGCTGATATTGAAACATTTAATATCCAATTCTACAACATGTCCTGAAAGTATTTCAACAGACCACTCCATTTTAAAGGGTAATGCATAACACTAATTTAAAGTGAGTCACTGCCAGACATATATTTGACGACAATATCTACCTATGACAGGGTATTCTATAAACCGAGCGGGGTTTTTCACCTAATGTTCGAATTGGCTATCATTTACATACTATCGGAACATTTACTTCTTTTGGCGCCAACTAGTGCTGAGGGCGGATGATGCCAAATGCAATTATGTGTATTATTTAACTATATGTACCGTAGTGTTTAAGCGCTACTGCTATTACTTTGAAGTACAATGTTGCTATGACGTGCTTGTAATTACATGGCATGTGTAAACATATGTTGTCCAGCAGAGCTTGCGACAGCTTCCACAATGCTACTCAATTTGATCAGATTGCCCCTTCTTTTGTAGCATTTTCAATGTTTAATTGTACTTATGGGTGACCTGTTACATGATTGTCGCACATTACACTATAGTGTTGCAGCTTGTCACTGTCAGGGTGTTGCCTTATTGGCCATTTTATTTTGTTGCTGTATATTTCCTCTATGTTACTGTCTCTGTGCGCCATAATAAGATGTTAAAGAGACCGTGAGGGCACTGTAACGCCATGCTAACCAGGTTTAACTGTCTCCTCGAACTATATCGATCATTGAAGATTTGACAAAGAATGGTTTTATGACTCCTTGGCCTGTACATGAGTGGTTTTTGAAAACATACGCAGTAGATATCCGTGTTTATATATCATATGTGTGGTTTATCTAAATGAATGTCGAAATAATGAGAAATATGTAGCAGTGGTGCCTGTCAATGATGGACCACACATGTAGCAACAAGACGTATATGGATGTACAATAGATATATATCGGAAGATTATAATCGACTGGTGTAAATAATATCAGATCATGACTAGTGATTAAATAACATAGCTATTGCAGTATTAAAATGAGTTTCACAGGCAGCTTATAATGAACCTGTAACAGTACAATGCTTTATGATATTCGAAAACATGGTTATTGGCATACGATACACGTACATGTATGTTGTCATCATGTTCGTGAAATCCGCTCAGTTAAAATAGAAAATGATCTGATGGAGTAAAGTTGTTTCAGACTTAATCATATATACTTTGCTAACACTTAAGTGCATATGAAGCTATGTCTGTAATATTTCTATGTCAGTGGAACAAAACAATGTTTACTGTTTGACTTAAGGCAATATACTGGATGCATATCGCCCAACTTATAGGTTGAACCTCAGAAATATTAATATGAAGAACTTGTAATTGTATAATTTGAAATATTTCACCATCCCTGCGTAATATTACTGCTTTGGGAATTCAAATATACCATCATCAAAGTGGCTACGTCTGTTTCATACAAATGCCGTACTTATTCTGGTATATTATAATAAGTTCCAAATTATAAATTGTGTCACAACAGAAAAATAAACATTACGGTAACCGTCTTATCCAATAGTTAATATAGCCCATACTAATAAATTGCTGCGGTACAATGTGAACTTATGGCGGCCATCTTAGAATTTGGTGAACTGGGCATTTACCCAATGATTAGTTTTACTGTGTCCATACGTATAATACTGTTTCTTTGTTTTAAATGATTAATGCCATCAAATAGATAG
This sequence comes from Conchocele bisecta, assembly GCA_029237695.1. Lineage (NCBI taxonomy): Eukaryota > Metazoa > Mollusca > Bivalvia > Lucinida > Thyasiridae > Conchocele > Conchocele bisecta. The sequence continues at coordinate 80,175,431 of CM055272.1, forward strand.
CATGATGTAAATTGATGAGCAAACGTGATAGTTGGGGGCCATCTTGTATTTTGGTACACAAAACAGTTATCCAAGTATGTTTTGCTATTGTCATGGCCATTTACTGTGTACGTATGATCGTACGTAAGTATGTTTTGAAATGTCAAATGATGATATATAAGTGACACGGTTGCAAATTAACGGAGATTATGATTGGTGGCGGCCATTTTGGATTTATTTTCATAATTTCTCACGGATAAATATTTTTGAAGTAGCATAAACTTTTATTTCACTTATAAAATATAATCCAATACGAATAAACCAATAACTGGTCATATAAAATAGTTGTATATATGGTTTAGTGTGGTGGGGTAAGGTAGTGGTGTATCGGTGGCCATCTTTGATTTAGTCGGCCATTTTGAATGAAAATGTTCTAGTTCGATGTATGTAAATGAAAATACCAATTGCAATGTTTTCAGTACGTTTTACGGCGTGTACAAGCGATTATGCGGCAGTTGTATGTGAAACGTTTGCAAAACAGCCCTTTTACGGACAGAAGTGTTGCTCTTGAAGTGAGCTGAGTGAGTGGTCCACTTATACATGTTATATGGGCATACAAACTTTAAACGAAGACTTATAAATTGCTATCATGCGGAAATGATATGCTGGGATATATATATACCTTTCAAGAAATATAGTGTCAATTTGCCACCCAAGTGGTAATGGTGACCCCTCCTGGCTCACCAACTAAATATGTGGCTGTGACTGGAGAAATGGGACTTATTCAGTCAATGAAATGCTTCTAACTTGCAGTTTACATCTTTATCAGGCTTCAGGATTGCGCTGAAAGATCAGAAGTTAGAATATCCACCAATGTCATAAACCCCATTTCTACAGTCACAGCCACTGTGGCTGTGACTGTAGAAATGGGGTTTATGGCATTTGTGGGTATTCCGACGATATCATCAATGTCTATTGTAGGCCGGAGTCGAAAGAAGGGTGGAATGACTATGGTGTTTGGGAACGAATCAATAGTTCGCCGCGAGAATGTAAATGCCTACAAAGCCCACATGATGCACCGAGCGATGGGACTGGTTCAAGAAATGAAGCAATCAGACATGGAAAGAATGATAAAAAAATTCCAGATAGAAGCAATGATTAAACAGAAGATCCAAAAGGAACTTGAACAGTTGAAAATTACGCAAACTGACAATAATGAGTACATGTTGAAATGTAAACGATGCACAGCCTTTGCTTGTAACAGCTCTGATATCAGACAGGTTTCAATGTTTCGTTTTGTTACTGACAAGGAATTCGAAAGTAGAATTGAGATCCGTGCACACAGGAAGCCTGAGAAAATTGAAGGCTTCGAAAAACGAGATAAAATGTATTGCAAAAAATGCCCTATGGACTGGGGCATTGTTTGTACGTACCAAGGAATGCCATGTCATGTACTGAAAATTGAAAATTTCACATTAACAAATATGCAAACTGGACAAGCGAACATACCGTGTAAAAAGTGGAAGAATGTTCCATTTACTGTCCCAGAAATAACCCCTGAAGAAATATCTAGGTTTATCCCAGTCCGAGTGCTATACGTTAGGTAAATACAATTTTTTCTGGAGGGGGCTACCCAATTTAAAAAAACAAGGTCAAGGCCAGGTCCAGGTCAAAGGTCAAGAAATTGTATCATTTATTTATTAATTATCTCTACACTAACATTATGTTTTTGAATGTTGTACAATACTGGAATCTGTTGGGAATGAATAAGGTATAAAAGCTAAAATTTTATTTTACATTTTAATGTCAAAGTCAAGGTTAGGTCAAGGTCAAGGTCAAAGTGTAAAAAGTAAAATATTTTGTTTCCAGAAGCATATCTAGACATGGAAATGGAAATGAGACTTCGATGTTGCTAAAATGCATTCCAATAGTAAGTGATTTGAGTTTACGTGTCCTTGCCAATGTCACATTAGAACAAAGGCCAAAAGGTCAAATAAGTATTGAAAATATTTACAATATAGTATACTGGCAATCAAATGACATATTAAATGTTGTAAAATGGTATAACGAATCAGTATAGAATATACTAAAGGTTGCAATTATTTTAGAAGGTGTATATCCGTGTTAAGGTCATTGTCAGATCAAGGTCATATAATAACATAAAATAATAAACCAAGCAATATGATAACATTCTGACTTGTTTCAATGTTGTAAACTGGTAAATTACCTTCCGATATAAAATGATATTAGTTTACACATACATGTATTATACATACATGTAAATGTACATTTGTATATGTTGACGTATTATTCATCGTTAAGTTCCATCCAAGGTCACAGGTCAGATACTAATGAAAACTAAATGTTTACGTCTTCAGTTGCATAATATAATGTCATATAATGGAACCATGTGTATATTAATGATGTGATTGGTTCTGATACAGATGGTAGTTCGTCGGCCGCATACCTGAGGATTCGGAGTTGTCATCTTTAGGGAGTGTGTGTCCATCCCCGAAACTTGTCTTGACAATAAAGTTACATTAGAGTGTGTCTGAGACAGCCGACGTGCTGGTTTAATTGAACAGCAGATAATATTTCCATTACATTTTCAGAATATTAAATAAATATGTACGTAAATCTTGTTTACAGCATACATTCTTTCAAAAATAAGTGTTACTATGACTCTTGAATACTTTATATAATAATTTTAGCTTTGGTGCTAGAGATTAAAGAGTACATGTATTATATTCCAAATAAAACGCACTACCCAATATAACAGATACATGTACATGCATATCTATCCTTCATTACGCAAACACGTCTTATTTGGAATTAATAAATCACTGAACTACTTTCGGCAAGGGAGATAATCAATATCACGCGAACTATTTTCATACGAGCCAAGCGGATTGTTCTGTTTATGATTAGGATATATAGTTTTAAGCTATCTCCTGTGATATATAATGATACATTACTTTGTTATGTTATGGGTACTAATACATGTTGTTTCAATAGCGTATCTCTGTAACGGTATTGTTGTAGATGGAGTTGCAAATAATTTAATAATTATTACGTTCAAATTACTGATAGCACTTCTGTATAACTGTGATTGTCATAAATGGCGCAACAGTCGTGAGGTTAAGGTCGCCGACTTCAATGATTTAATTACCGATTCCCGAAAGGGTCGGGGGTTCAAACCTCGACGTGGTATAAAAAAATGTTCTCCATATATATTATTTTTGTGATTTTAATATTTTTTAATATTTTCACAATTTTATGATTTTAATAAAAATACCTATAAATTGATAGAAACTTACCAACAATTAAAGTGTCTGTCTTTAAGTAATATATACACAGACAGTTTGTTACTGATGTTTTAAGTTTAAGTAATATATACACAGACAGTTTGTTACTGTTTTTTTAAGTTTGAGGTACTGTCTATACTGTCTATACCATATAATGTTTTACTGTCCCAAAATCTTTTTTTTTTGGCTGTCACAATTAATTAATTTTCGGACAGCAACATTTTTTTATGAATTTGAAATAATTATTGTCCTCCATCTGCTCACAACACTGTTCGAACTGCGCCTGTGGCTACCACGACCAGAATTCACTGGCCGCAAACACAGTAGCCATCGGCGTCTATTTATTAAATTATTATTTTGTATTTTATTTGAATTCCGCGTGAACGCTGCATTTTGTGTCAACACCATTTACAGAAAATATTGGTGATTTTCTAAACGAATATCGGAGAAATGCGGCTATATATTTTGTCAATTTTCAACACCATTTACGGAAAAAAATTACTGATTTTTTAAAACAATATCGGCACAACTAAATACGGTGATAGAATTTTTGTCAACTTTTCAACACCATTTACGGAAAATATTACTGATTTTCTAAAAACAATATCGGCGAAGGTGTACTGAACTACTCTTTATTTTAAATAACCAGCCGTCTAATAGATCTGTGTATAATCGAGAGTATATCGTTAATTGTCATGTTGTCTCCGACAGTGAGGTGTTGCGGCACACATCAAAACGACACGTCAATTTCAAAACATGCCTAAGGGTCACAGCTGTGTGGTGTCATCAGATCAACACCTCGTCACACACAACTACGCATTATCAATTTTTTCCCCACACAAAGCGACATGTATTTACAACTAGATCTGTGTAATGTGTCGGGTGTAGCCAAAGACCATACATAAATTCGTAATTAGTCACAGATGTAGCCTTAAAATATAATCGCTTTCCTTAAATTACGTCCGCATGTTGACAGATATTTCAGAGCAGACGTCATCGTAATTTGCCGTTATTTATTTCCAAAATTAACCATATATTCTGTAAATGGCGTTGAAAGTTGACAATAAATTAAGACCAGATCAGTACGTTAAATCGCTATCGACGACAACTGACGATCCGATGAGAGAGTAATACCGTTTAAGCGTATCAAATGTTAAATATACATCGTTATTTTTTTATGACTTTCGTAGTTTTTACCGAGAAATTCAAACCGTTTCCAATTATTGGGGAACATAATATCATGATTAGCACATCGTTTCACTAAGCGGGGGGCTACTCAGGAAATGGGATCACACGGTCTATTGTTTACACTGGATTAATGGCGGCCTCCATGAGGTCTCAGGTAAATCTTATTTTTCAATAATACGACTGTGGTTTCTTCCTTTTAGTGATAACCATGTTCCAGCCGTTAACACTTATTTAGCAACATTACTTAATATGTAGTTAGTCTGAACATTCTGCAGAGAAATCTGAATTGGACGGAATCGAGCGTTGTTTAAACTTAGTCCGGTTCATATGCACAGGTCAAAATATGAACTGAAAATGGCGCTTCGTGTGACAGAAATCCGTACGCGGACGAATAAAAAAAATATTTTGTTATAAATATCACATACAGCGAAACAGCGGTAGCATCTACTGTTTTAATAATATGCATACATATTGTAATTAATGTTTAATAGTGATATACTTATGAATAATATACGATACTATGGTTTATACTCCAGCACTATGTTTTTAGGCTGTGTGATTTGCCTCAATATAAACTGGATTAATTAATACTTATATTCATGCGCTTCATGACAACATCATTACATTTAAAATATACAAATATTACTTAAAGGGGTACCGATATGATACATTTTAATAATATAAATATTGAAAATACACATTACAATCGCTTACAACATAAGTTATTGATTGAAAATAGTCATTGCATCGTGACCTATTTGACCGCATTACCTATTGCGCGGCAACCTCACCAAACCCGCTGTTTACATAGGTAACCGGGGTTTGGTGAGGTAGGCTCGCTAATACAATGTTTGCGTAATGTTGGAAATGTTGTATCTGTATCGTATGTTTGCTTGTTTCTTCTATTACTTTGAACTTGTTGAAGTGATGACTTACATCTTCTTAGCTATTTTTAATTATATGTATATTGAAATGTAGAACTGTAAACGGGTCCCGTCATAGTACTACCATTTATTATATACCTACCCATGAAATACATAGTTATATATGTGTGTTTATTAACAATAGCTTTAAGCCATATGGCCCATGAAGCAAGACAAAATACAGTATACAAGTGTGTTTAACAAGACAGCAGACAGGATAGGAACTATCTCACTCAGCTTTATAGTTACATGTTTGATTCTCATTTACTGCAAAATAAATAGTATGTTGTTTCACTTACTAGTTCGGTTGTATTTCGTATTATGGTGCTATGATGTACTAGTTCGGGCTTTCGAATGGAATATTCAAAAGACAGACATACTACAACATGAGCGTATACGAATATGTACTAGCTGTGTGAGAATTATGTTACTGTCCTGTTTAATAGGTATGAACATAGTAATATTTCTACTTTAAACTTAGGTACATATATGTACATATATGTGCCATTTTGAATACATGAAGACCACTTACTGTATCGGTTCTGTATTGCTGAAGATATTGGAGAAGGTAACATACTAATGGTTATACAGATTAGCGTTCCTTATTTCAAAAGCTTTATAAATATACATTCCTAAATTTCGTACTATTTCAGAATTTTCGGACTTTATCAATTCTAAAAATTTTACCATATTAGGTCTGTGTCTGTAGTACATACGTATATCCTGATTTCTGCATACATGACACATTCTAATATAAAGTGGTATTCATCTTCTAATCTGGCACATACTTCGCATTTTCTATTTTCAACTTGAATTCCATTCCATCTACCGGATTCAATCGCCAATCGATGCGATGATACCTTAAGTCGAGCAAAAGCAGTCCTGAACTTCACAACTGTTATATCTTTTAAATAGTACTGCAGTTTAAACTCACAAACGTTTTTGTAAAATAATGCTCTACTTGAGTCGTTTATTCTGGATTGCCATTGCTGAACAAAAATATCGGATACACGTTGCTTAAAGGTAGAAAGAAATGCATGTACATTGCCGACTCCTTGGTTTAACCAGACATGATAAAAACCGTAGTTTGATAATAAAGCTCTTACTAAAGAAGCCCAGTTACTTTTGGTAGGCAAGTCAATAATATCGGTTAACATCATATTATAAATTTGTTTTCTATACTTATTTATCGGCGTTTCAATGATTTTAAACCAGTATTTAATTATATGTATATGTCTTGCTATAATAAGTGGTGTACGGCCAAGTTCCCCATATATAAGCCCCGTGCAGGCACCGGGGCGAGATCAACTGATCCTGAGAATAGTGCTGCAGTAGCCATTGCTTGTCGTAAAAGGCGACTAAACTGGCTTAACGATTGGGTTCATACTTTCCGGAACCCACTATACTGGATTTGGCCCTCATGTACATTTTTGGCTTTCTTGTATGTGAGAGTTGAGTCGGGCTATGCCCCATATATAAAAGTAAGATTAGTACTAATCCTATTACTTTTAGGGGATGGGATAAATGATGCTGGTGTGGCGAGGGCCTGGCACCAGATCAGGTTGTTCTAATTTCAGGACTGAATATATATTTTGATTGTAAATATTGAGTTCTGAAGTTGGGATTTACCCCCCTTGGACAGGTGGATACGGGACTCGACCCCGTTGACCCGTCTGCGTGTAGACTCCCTGAGGCTTGTACCTCTATGTCAGAAAAGCGGACGTTAAACCCTATTCACTCACTCACTCCCCATATATAAAATCATTTTGTGTACTTTTCTTTACGCCTAATAAGGATTTGCAAAATTGTAAGTGTACTTTTTCAATTTGCTGTCCTGCAACAAAGCCCCATATTTCTGATCCATAACTCAATATCGGACTTATAAGTTTATCGAACAGTTGTAATCTATGCAAAGGTGTAATGTCTGTGAATTTATATAGGTATTTATATAGGTATGAATTTAGTTTAAAAATAGCCGTTATACAATGTAAATAAAAGTCATATGTTCTCATCGATGAAATAAACAACTTCCGGTGAAAATATGACTACTTCCGCTATCTATATTCATAACGTGCATCTGCAGTGCAGGACTTCAAATAGGCTGCAAATACACATTAATTACCGTATACAGTCTAAAAAAACTGCTAATTTCCATGGAGCGGTATATAATAAATAGAATATTCATATTTTTGCAACAAATATGACATATGTTCATCTCATGGTGTGAAATATGGATATTTCACACCACTCGATGAACACATATGTCATATTCGTTGCAAAAATATGAATATCCTCTATTTAGCCATGTCGTCCATGCATCTGTGGCATGAGTTTTGTGTCGTCATATTTGCTTCTTTTCTTATACATTGTAGTTATATTTACAATATTATCTTATATTTCATGCAAAATGTGATTGATTTTCGTTTTTGATTGCATCGTATGTTTCTGTTTCTGGATGCATTATGGCGAGGTAAGCGGGAGGTTTGCGGCGCCCTGTGGTCCATAGCGATGTGTTTTTGCTGCTGGGACGGTTATGTACTCGGTAGTTTATTAGCTAGATAAGTATATACTTTGCAATTGTGGTGAAATAGGCTACTGAGCCAAAGGCTCAAGGGATGGTCCTAGCATTACGTGTTTTCAGATGTGTTAAAAGGGACGTTGTCACATATCCAAGATGGCCACCGTAGAAAAGTAGGTAAACTTCTTAAAAATCTTCTTCTCGCGAACTATTAGACGGATTTCGACGAAACTTGGCTGGAATGATCGATAGTCAATTCACTTTCAGCCTTATTAAAATGATGACCGCGGGATCAAATATGGGCGGGGCCTGGGGGTCAAGTCAGGATAAAATTTCACATTTGACCAAATATGGTCATGCTGCATATCAAATCGAAGGTATAGAGGTCGATCACTCCGGAGAATTGTTTGTCCAAGATGGTTACCGAAAGGCCAAAAGTCCATAAAAATGACCTTAGTATGACGCTTAATTTAAAAATATTGAAGGGTATATCTTATGATTTATGGTATTACATGCCTTATAAATTGCTTGTTTTCCCTTTCGGAGCTTGAAATGCAAATCTGACCCATTTTTCCCCTTTTCGCCCAATGAACTACATATTTTGAGACGACCTGACCTGAACAAGTATTCAAATGATTTTTTGTCACGCCTTCTTTTGTTTCTTCATCATGATATAACTTTAATATTAATTGACGGATCGCTTCAATATTTGGACACGTGATACATGTAAGCATTTGGAACGCACACCTGCCCACATTAACATGACATTGACCTTTTTGACCTTCAAATGGGTGTGGAAACTACTTAGCCATTTTCTTACATCAAAAGGTTTTATAAATGTATTCATCTATATATATCTTTAATATTACTTTACGGATGGCTTCAACATTTGAACACTTGATACACGTGAGCATTTGGAACACACCTATGCTGCCATTAAAATAACTTTCAACCTCTTTCGTGCCCATGATTATGTTATGGTCAAATGCCTCGGCAGGCGCAACACTACTTCCGTGGCGGAATTCTTGTTATCAAATTACAGATGAATTTTGATGGAACTTGGTATATATACTCGACATTCTGTGCATTTTCTGATTTACTTTGTAATGGGGATAATAATTTCAGACTAAAATGTTCGCAAGTCCAAAATTATAATTTCACATTAACAATGTTTTCTTTGTAACCAATTAGTGGATTTACTTTTATTTAACATAGGCTCAATAATTGTTAAATTGTGAATTGAAATTTACAGACGATCCTAAGTTTGCACTTACGAACATTTTAGTCGTACAAAGTTTAGTGAAACGGGCCCCAGGTGAGCGATACAGGCACATTTTGAGCCTCTTGTTTTGGTGACAAATACACTTGGGTTCAGCTTATAAGATGCAAATGTATAATTCAATTACTTTGACTAATCTGTTTCTTCATCTTCTGCTCATATCTGAGACCCAGTAATGCTAAGGAAATTTGTTTGTGGCTCTGACTGGAGAAATTGGGCTTATTCATGGGTTTTGCGACCAGTGTAGATCCAGATCAGCCTGTGCATCCGCACAGTCTGATCAGGATCTACACTGTTCGCCATTCCATCAATGAAACATCCGTTCTAACAAGCAATATAGATTGTTGTCCGGTTACAAAAGTGTGCTATTTGAGCAGGAGCTACACTGCTCACAGATCCCATAAGGCCCATTTCTCCAGTCACAGCCACATTTATGTGTGGTTGACGTCGGATGTTATTCATAACATGATGTTGCACCGTTTGATGACATTGTTCTGCGACGTTACACCAAATTGCCATGTACCAATGCCCTTACATGTATTATTATACCCCCACCACCCCCGAAGTATGTCGAGAGGTATATAGTTTTCGTCATTCCGTCCGTCCGTAAGATTTGCGTTTTTGCAATTGCATTATCTCTGCAACGGTAAGTCATGACTTCAAACTTCATATACTTCCTTATCATTATCCGTATTTTCATTCCATACCTCACCCATGCAGCCTTCATGTCCAAGATCAATGTCAAATTACTTAGAAATTTGCATATATTTTTTTTAGATACTTTTTGTTTATCGGTCCAAGCGGTGGCCGGGAGTATCCGTGAGCCTCTGCTCACCTGCTCTAGTTAGCTATGTTATGGAGGCATATAGGCGAGCCATGTGATTTTGTACTTTAGAAGATGTGTGATTTTGCATGAAAAATATTTACAAAGTCTGCTATGTTTTCTATAATTGACATCGAAAGTTGATGATATTCATACCAAATGCAGAATTCTATTTCGCATTTGCTATGGAAATTTCGCCAACAATTAATTTACAGAAAATATAAATTTAGGAAATTTATCACTTGAAAATGTGCACATCGTATTTAGGTACACAATCACATGGCTTATCTCATGTAAAGATTGTGTTGTGTGTTGTTGTGATTACACAGATAGTATGTTATCTTATAATTCGCCCTACTTTCTAATCCAATCACTGGCCAGTATCGCTCTCCACATATTTCACATGAAGATTTAACCATAATACGTTAGCAGTAATACATACTACCCGATTTAAAGGTACATGCCCACTCAGTAGGCACAAACTGTTATTTATATCAGAGACATCATCCGAGACATTTTCTGGCAGAACAAACATTCATTCACCATTACCCCACGTATTGATTGGCATTATTATACATTTTATATCAGACGTAAATTTCCACACTGACATCAGGGACGATAACCGTGTTTCTTTAACATTCTAACGGACATTACTATTTATTCTCTGTATTTATTTTTTGATGTGCAATGATCATACTTTTATTATCTGTCGAAAATATTAATTATATACAATTGTATATTATTTTGTTCAGGTGACTCATTTAATTAGTATAAATAGTTAAAAAATATTATGCCTCATTTGCGTATAAAAATATCCTGATACCACCGCGAGACACTATCAATAAAATAAATATTACTAAATGATTATATCTGTAAAGCGGGCACTCGTAAATTTTAGAACTGGTGGAATAGTGACACAAGTATACACTTATTTCATTCCTATAAATAACACTTTGTGCCTACTGAGTGTACCAAATCAGTACTCGTGTGGAACCCTGCATTATAAACCTGGCTAATTATAAGTATGTTATTGTATCCCCCGGACTACCGTCGGGGGATACTATGGATTTGACAGCGCGCCGCGTCCGCGTCCGCGTCCGCGGTCCGCGTCTGCCGTAGACACTTCTTGTCCGGAGCATAACTCGAACACCCTTTGGAATATTTTCATGAAACTTCACACATGCATAGACCACGACCCGAAGGTGTGTCGCGCACAAGAATGACAACTCTTGCATAGCTAATTTTTGAGTTATCTCCCTTTTTTGTTTCTCGCACTGATTTCGTGTTCCGGAGCATAACTCCACCACCCTTTCGAATATTTTCATGAAACTTCACATGCATAGACCACGACCAGAAGGTGTGTCGCGCACAAGAATGACAACTCTTGCATAGCTAATTTTTGAGTTATCTCCCTTTTTTGTTTCGCGCACTGATTGCATAACTGACCATCCTTTGGAATATTTTTATGAAACTTAACACATTCAATTAGACCACGAACCGAAGGTGTGTCGTGCACAAGAATGACAACTCTTGCATAGCTAATTTTTTAGTTATCTCCCTTTTTTGTTTTCGCTCACTGATTTCCTGTCCGGTGCATAACTCGACCACCCTTTGGAATATTTTCATGAAACTTCACACATGCATAGACCACGACCCGGAGGTGTGTCGCGCACAAGAATGACAACTCTTGCGTAGCTAATTTTTCAGTTATCTCCCTTTTTTGTTTTGCGCACTCTACAAACTGGACAATAATGCATGAAGACCTGTTTTCTTGTCTGCTCTGTATACCTTTTCTCGTGTGCTCTGTACACCTTACCTGTAGAGAGAACAATAGAAACTGGGAGAACATGTGCTAAGCATGGGCTAGCATGTGCAGATGTCCACTGCTTGACCACTGCTTGACCACTGCTGACCAGTAATTTATACAGGTAAATCACTACATTGGGTACTGTGTTGAAAATATTGTGGCATAATGTGGAACCTCTGCAGATATATGTAGATAAATATAGGACTATTAAAAAAAAATCTGGTCTCCAATAGCAAGCATTATTAAAACTTTTGTAATCATTTTTTTTTTTATTTTTTTTTTTCATTTTTTTTTTAAATTATTATTTTTCAATTTGACTGGAAAAAAAATCTGGGCTCCAGTAGCAAGCATTATTATTTTTAAACTTTTTTTTTTATTTTTTTTTTTTTTTTCCATTTTTTTTTTTTTCATTTTTTTTTTCAAATTATTTTTCAATTTTTGTCTAGTAGCATAAGGTCGTAAGTGCTATATACAGACTATTATCATATAATAAAACAATTATTGACTAGTGAGCCATAGAATATAATCTGATATTCTATGGTTCACTAGTCAATAATTGTATAATATGTTCGGGCCAGTGAAAATTGCTTTCGGGCCCAGGCTCGAGGTCAAGGCGGGACAAGGCGAGGCATCTGATTCCGCGGAATTCTTGTTTACTTATCTCCTTTGTTGTTTCGTGCTCTGATTTTGTATCCAAAGCATAACTCGAACACGCATATACGCATTGCTCTAATGTCCTCTACCGCCCTGTGCCAAATCCACGTTCGTTCTGCCCCGTCAAGCCCAGGGTCCAAGGTCACATACTTAGTGCTTCAAAAACATTAAACGCTTGGGTAAATATCTTATACTTTCTGTTTTCTTTCATGGATCATCTTCATATTTCATATACGCATTGCTCTAATGGTCCTCTACCGCCCTGTAGCCAAATCCACGTTCGTCTTGCCCCACCAATCCCAGGGTCAAGGTCACATACTTGGTGCTTCAAAACTTTAACGCTCAGGTAAATATCTTATAATTTTTATTTCCATTCACGGATCAACTTCATATTTCATTAATTATACGCGTTGCTCTAATGGTCGTCTACCGCCTGTGCAAATCCACGTTCGTCCTGCCCCCGCCAAGCCCAGGGTCAAGGGTCACATACTTAGTGCTTCACTTTAACGCTCGGGTAAATATCTTATAATTTCTGTTTTCTTTCATGGATCATCTTCATATTTCATATACGCATTGCTCTAATGGTCCTCTACCGCCCTGTGCCAAATCCACGTTCGTCCTGCCCCCGCCAATCCCAGGGTCAAGGTCACATACTTGGTGCTTCAAAAACTTTAATGCTCAGGTAAATATCTTATAATTTTTCTTTCCATTCACGGATCAACTTCATATTTCATATATGCGTTGCTCTAATGGTCCTCTACCGCCCTGTGCCAAATCCACGTTCGTCCCGCCCCCGCCAAGCCCAGGGTTAACATCATATACTTAGTGCTTCAAAAAAACTTTAATGCTCAGGTAAATATCTTATAATTTCTGTTTTCTTTACGGATCAGCTTCATATTTATATATGCATTGCTCTAATGGTCCTCTACCGCCCTGTGCCAAATCCACGTTTGTCCTGCCCCCGCCAAGCCCAGGGTGAAGGTCACATACTTGGTGCTTCAAAAACTTTAACGCTAGGTAAAAGAAAATTTTGACTTGCAATTTGGCCTCATTTATTATCAAAGCGATATGTGGGACATCCGTGTTCTATGAACACATTTTCTAGTTTATTAAACTTCACACATGCATAGAAGACGACCCAAAGGTGTGTCGCACGTAAGAATGACAACTCTTGTGTCGTTAATTTCTTAGTTATCTCCCTTTGTTGTTTCGTGCACTGATTTCGTGTCTGGAGCATAACTCGAACACTCTTTGGAATATTTTCATGAAACTTCACACATGCATAGACCACGACCCTAAAGGTGTGTCCCGCAAGAATGACAACTCTTGCATCACTAATTCTTTAGTTATCTCCCTTTGTTTTTCCGTCACTGATTTTGTCTCCGGAGCATAACTCGAACACCCTTTTTTCAAACTACTTGTGTATCTGGGGAGGGGGATACACATGCGCTTGTCGACAAGCGTCCATTTCTAGTTGTTATTGGATTTTTAAGGAACTAAATTTTTAAGGAACTAAATGCTGCGGTCGCTAGCGCTCCCTCGAATTAAAAAAAATCCAGTATGTGAACAATGTCATATTCCCCATCTGAGGTTATGTTCATTGGCTGTGTGTTTGCTGAAGATTCAGACGAGCAGGGCCCCGTGCAGGTACCGGGGCGGGATCAACTGATCCTGAGAATAGTGCTGCAGTAGCCATTGCTTGTCGTAAAAGGCGACTAAACTGGCTTAACGATTGGGTTCATACTTTCCGGAACCCACTATACCGGATTTGGCCCTCATGTACATTTTTGGCTTTCTTGTATGTGAGAGTTGAGTCGGGCTATGCCCCATATATAAAAGTAAGATTAGCGCTAATCCTATTACTTTTAGGGGATGGGATAAATGATGCTGGTGTGGCGAGGGCCTGGCACCAGATCAGGTTGTTCTAATTTCAGGACTGAATATATATTTTGATTGTAAATATTGAGTTCTGAAGTTGGGATTTACCCCCCTTGGACAGGTGGATACGGGACTCGACCCCGTTGACCCGTCTGCGTGTAGACTCCCTGAGGCTTGTACCTCTATGTCAGAAAAGCGGACGTTAAACCCTATTCACTCACTCACTCAGACGAGCAATATGACAACATGTTGACTGTATAACATGTATTGTTTCACAGTTTACTGTCTGTTTCACGAAACCTGCCCATATGTTACGGCTAGTATATCAATAATTTAAGAATGAGCCTACATTGTATTTCGTGAAATTTGGTATAATTTTGATTTTATTGCGAAAAAAAGTTACATTTTGAAAATTGGTCCACTATTTCTGAAATTAGAAAAAAATCCACATGTTAAATGTAACATGGGGAATTTTTTTCTAATTTCAGAAATAGTTGACCAATTATCAAAATGTAACTTGTTTTCTTAGTTAGATCATTTCCAAGCTATATAGCTATGTTTCAGAATCAATTTCGATTTTTGTTCGTTTTTCGACTCCTCCTCCAGGTTCTCCACATCTTTTTCCCCATGTATGGCCGTAATATTTGTGAAACAGACAGTAATTATATGTAGCTGTGACTGGAGAAATGGGGCTTATGGGATTTGTGACCAGTGTAGCTCCTGGTCAAATATCACAATCATGTTGCCTGATAATGATCTATATTATAAGTTATTGTGATTCTACACAGGCTATATGGTGTAATATTGCCCGTCTGGAGGTATGTTCACCCGAGGCGATATGCTTTTTAGAAGCTTGACTGGTTTGTTATTGATGGGATGGCGAACAGGGTCGATCCTGATCAGACTGCGATCTGGATCTACACTGGTCGCAAAACCGATAATCTCCAGTCACAGCCATGTATAATTGTGTTAACATATCAAGTTAATCTGTAATTGTTGGTAATAATCAGTTGATCCTATTTCTCGCATCATAATAGCCTGGGCCTGGTTGCTCAAGACCTCTGTTAGCTTAACAGACTGTTAAATTCTTAGCAATGCTAAGGATTTAACAGTCTGTTAAGCTAACAGAAGCTTTCAGCAACCGGGCCCAGATTAGGATCTCCAGTGTTTTTCTGGAGCATGAGGAGTGTTTCCCGGACTGAATGGTGAATATTTAGACACAAACCAGACTGTGCAGTTATTTAAATTAATTCAACTCGTGTTGAGAATAGAAACATACTTCTTTAGGAGCTGCTGTACCAACTTATTTCCGCTGTTTATCTGTCAGTGTACACTGCAGAATGTGTCGCATATGAATTTCATATGTATTTCATATGCAAATTTCATATGCAAATGATATAAAGTGAGCCAATATGCAAAATCTTCATATGCATTTCATATGAAATTCATATGAAAATTATTGTCGAAAAAAAAAAAAAAAAAAAAAAAAAAAAAAAAAAAAAAAAAAAAAAAAATATGAAATGCTTATGATGTCTTCATATGAAATTCATATGTGTCTTTTTCATTTCATATGCAATTCATATGTTTTACATATGAACAGCCTATGTATTTATGCCACCAGGTTTCGAA
Source organism: Conchocele bisecta (assembly GCA_029237695.1). Lineage (NCBI taxonomy): Eukaryota > Metazoa > Mollusca > Bivalvia > Lucinida > Thyasiridae > Conchocele > Conchocele bisecta. Next base: position 80,191,414 of record CM055272.1, read on the forward strand.
GAAACGGGTGGCATATAGTGTTTGGACCGTCCGTCCGTCCATCCGTCCGTCTGTCTGTCTGTCTGTCCGTCTGTCCGTCACACTTTTCGGTTAACCACTTTGTCACAGTTTCTCAAATATGCTGCAGGTGGCATCCGCGTTCGACAGACGCATTTCTTGTTTTTTCATATGAATTGCATATGTGGCACATTTTGCTGTGTACTGTTGTTTTAGTTGATCAAATATCAAGGGGTTTACATGTATGTTTTATTATTCTTTAATTGGCAGTGGAGATAATTTTGTGAAACATACCGCCATTGAATATTGTATATCTGGTTTTGTAATGTTAGCAAATAAAGTTGATTAGAGTCTATATGTTTTCTTATTATATACGTTCTTCAGTGCCCCATTGAAACTAAATGGAACGCAAGCCGTAAATCTTCTCTCATATTGACGTATCGTGAGTTCATATTCGTCAGTGCTGGAACTACGTTTCACCTAGTAAAATAGTTCCCTTCTAAGCCACCGCTGTTTGTTCACAGTTTTTGTCGAGCCCGCTTGCCGAAAGCGAGACATAGTGATCACAATGACGTCCGTCCGTCCGTCCGTCCGTCCGAAATTTGCGTTAAAGTTTTTAATACCTTATATCTCTGCAGTCCCAAGTCACATTGACTTGAAACTTCATATGCTTATTAGTCATGATCCATATATTCATGCTGTATCCCACTCATGCGGCCCCTGTGCCCAAGGTCAAGGTCAAATGACTTAGAAGTTTGCGTTCCGAAATCTGTGTTTAAAGTTTGTAAATACCTTATATCTCTGCAGTCCTAAGTCACATTGACTTGAAACTTCATATACTTATTAGTCATCATCCATATATTCATGCTGTATCCCACTCATGCGTCCCCTGTGCCCAAGGTCAATGTCAAATGACTAAGAAGTTTGCGTTCCGAAATCTGCGTTAAAGTTTTAAATACCTTATATCTCTGCAGTCCCAAGTCACATTGACTTGAAACTTCCTATGCTTATTAGTCATCATCCATATATTCATGCTGTATCCCACTCATGCGTCCCCTGTGCCCAAGGTCAATGTCAAATGACTAAGAAGTTTGCGTTCCGAATCTGCGTTAAAGTTTTAAATACCTTATATCTCTGCAGTCCCAAGTCACATTGACTTGAAACTTCCTATGCTTATTAGTCATCATCCATATATTCATGCTGTATCCCACTCATGCGTCCCCTGTGCCCAAGGTCAATGTCAAATGACTAAGAAATTTGCGTTCCGAAATCTGCGTTAAAGTTTTAAATACCTTATATCTCTGCAGTCCCAAGTCACATTGACTTGAAACTTCCTATGCTTATTAGTCATCATCCATATATTCATTCTGTACCCCACTCATGCGGTCCATATGCCCCTATGTCAAGGTCAAATGACTTAGAAGTTTGCGTTAACGTTTCTGTCAAAATTTGCGTTAAAGTTTTCACATACCTACCATCTATGTAACCGTAAGTCAGATATGCTTGAAACTTTGTATGCTTAGTGGGCATGAAACTTCAAATAAATACACTCGGAAACCATCAAATGCCTCGGCAGGCTCGACATGCGGGCCGCGGCCATCTGGTAAGTATATGTTGTGTATCTTTTAAGGCGCATAATATACATTATGATTGATGCAACGATATTGCGCTTCTAATATCGCACGCTGCGGAACTCGCCGTGCATATATCCACATACAAATCAAATCATTTAAGGACCCGTGGGGCCCCCGATCATGCATGATTCATGCATAATTGCTTCGTACTATATACCACACAGTGCATGGTGTTGGCATGTCGGCCATCTTAGTGTGTACAAACCATCCGCCAGTTTTGCCTCTTATTGTATTTGACACATACCACTAATACTATCACAAACAGATGAATAACAATTGGTGCAACATGATGGGGATACATCAGACAACAGCATGCTATGCCTTGATTGCATCAAATGTATATACAAAGTCTGATATATGAAGGGTTTGTTGACCCTTTGTTAAAATGTTTCAGAATTCAGTAAATACTGTGTAACAGTAAGAACAATACACAGTGCATATGTATTACCATACATATTGTATCGATTCCAGTGACTTGTAAGCAGGTATCTAAGTTTATTGTCTACTTGCCTGCTATGCGAGTTAATACGGCTTTTACCTGTGTCCGATGGTAGAAAAGCCCAGATATATAGAGTTGTGTGTAGTCTGCTGAAATAATATTTATAGGACGTTGTCGCCCTATATTTCTGAGACGTATTGCACCAAATTTTATTCGATTTGCTGCAATATTATTGGCTGTACATGTCAAACGCTCCAAGTGGTGAAACTGGCCGATAGCATGTAAAAATTAAATGTTGGAGATGCCGTATACATGTAGATAGATAATTTATTTTTAAAGTGCAACCGGTTACATAATATAGCACCAATACATGTTTGATTACTGAACAGCCAGCCGACAGAGGCTTATGATGCACTGACATATATATCACATATAAAGCAAGAGAAGTACATACATTAACCCTTTCACCCCTAAGTAACTGAATGGGCTGCGATATGTTCGTTTTGCAACCAATCCAATTATCGCAAAATGATTTTCAGACTATTCCATTTATAAAAAGTTTTTTTTTGTTTTTCTCAAAAATATGAAAATATGATTTTCAGACTATTCCATTTATAAAAAGTTTTTTTTTGTTTTCTCAAAAATATGAAAATTACTTTCAAACAGTGCAGATCCTGATGAGACGGCTCGTTACGAGCCGGCTCATCTGGATCTGTACTGTTTGCATAAACCGATATAGCGGGCTTTCGGGTTCAAAGAGTAGTTGGTAGTTTGAGGCTATGCGTATAGTTCACAATTACGAAGTATTTACTCGCATTTAAGAAAATGAGTTTTAATTTGTCTGAGAATGTTCTACACAATATATTAAATGGCTATGAATTGCTACTAGTGTAGCTCCAGATCAGCGAGCGCTTGCAATCAAACTGATCAGGGCCTACATTGTTTGCTATCCCATACAACCTTGCATTATGTCGTTGCGAGTGTCATTCAGAAAGAGTAAGTATTGCATACAGGAATGGGTTAATATTTATGTTCAACCAGTGTAGTAACAGATCAGCGAGCACACGCGCCCAGTCTGATCAGATGCTACGCTGTTGGCCATGCCTTACTACCTTACGTTATGCACATGCTTTCAGTCAATACACCATTGTGGAACTACATACTTTTTTATTTATATTTATATGCAAACCAGCGTAGCCCCAAATCAGCGAGCGAGCGTACGCAGCCTGATCAGTGATTACTCTGTTTGCCATCCCATCCAATCTCTCATAATGAGAGATTGTATATAATCTCTCATGAGAGATTGTATATAATGGGAGATTGGATGGGATGGCAAGCAGAGTAATGTGTAGTCTGTACGAAACGTAAAGAACACGTGTCTACAACACGTTTCAGCAAATACACCAGTGTGGTATTGCATACAAGAGTAGCTTCATTTACATGTATGTGCAACCGGTGTAGCAACAGATCAGCTAGCACGTGTGCGCAGTTTGATCAGAGGCTACACCGTTTGCCATCCCATTCAATCTTACATTATGCCTATGTGAGCAATTGTGACGTTCAATATAGGTATGTAATAGCAGTGATCTTCTGAGTGGAACATGACTCATATCTAGGCAGGTTATTCATGTGTGGCCCAGTTCTAAAATAAAGGTGTCATAACCACACTAGGGGACATAACTCGTGTCATTTTAGGTCGTATGTATGGTGAAGTGGTGTCCCTTGCACACTATGATTTATTATCTATTATCGTGAGTTTGTGTCCCTTGGCACAATGCGATTATGTATTTGCCCATTCAATTCTGCAACATTTATGTCCAGAGCAAGTCAACACGCGTTATTACACAATCGGTTGTGCATCAGACTGATTGTATGGTGACCAGTATATGCCCTGATCAGACTACACTGACGCACAGGCTGATCCGCGCCTACGCTGGTCGCACGCCTAGGTAGGTACATGTTTCTCAGTCGGTGGTCCAGTTTCGTCTCGTGTCTGCACCCAGAGGAACAGGCGGCGACCATTCAGACGAGTGGTCACTGCACTTACACATCGACTCTCTTGTTTGTCAGAGGTTGGTAAGCAATTTGTACACCTCTGTAGACAATAGAAAAGTTTGCATCTATATGCAAACCTGGGCACGAAAAAGTCGCGCCTCAAGGCAAACCACACACGTTGTGTGTATATGGTAATTGTGTGAATTGATAGCTTGACAGAAGGAACACCGGCTAAGAAAGGCGGTCTTACGATGGCTAGCATAGCCCGGATCAGTCTGTGCATCCGCGCAGTTTGATAATTGCATGTCGCCATTCGATCAATACCATTTCCTGTATTTACTACATGTCACCAATGTAGCAGTTGTTGATGTTTTGCAATCAGCGGAATGATTACATGTATAACATAAAACGCTAATTTGGATGGTGAATGAAGGTACACATAATCGCCTTACAAATGCTGCAGGGTCCTTCTCCGTGCCAGTGACGCATGTGTAATCACAAATCGTGTCAATGCCGTGGACAGATGTATAAACAAAACTATATATACAAACTGGCGGCAGAAATGTCTAAACTATAATGTTGAACATTGTTGAAATACTTTAAATAAAAGCTTACCTGGTGAATCTCCCACACATAGTCTACAGTATAGTTCGGATTACGTATAGTTTAGCACGTGGAAAGACAATTGTTCAACGACAAACATAGGGATATAATTGAGGGGCGTTCATCAGGTCTCACAAACAGTGCTATATATATATATATATATAGAGAGAGAGAGTATCTTACTTGCGTGATGATTTACTATGATATTTATTAACGAGTTTACTGATGGCATGAGTTTCTTTATAAATCAGTCGAGGAGCTTTAATAAATATAATATCACACCAACACAAATGTTAGATTTGCTTTATTGCAGGAGCACATCATCATACTAAGCATATACTGGTTACCTAACGTGTTTTATTGTACCCGTCTGATTTGCACATTTATTACACTAGTGTATAATGATATTGAATATAAACTAGTGGCGGCCTTTTAGAACATACGAGTCGAACTTAAGCTATGCTTATTGATAACTTGTGATCAGTGCATATTTAAGATACAATGATATAGCTGTAACGCTTTATTTGGCTCGAGAACATTGTTCACTTGATCACAGTTATACAACAATAGGACATACTATGTTTTAAGCTACCTACGAAAGTCAAATGTATGCATTATAATAATAAAATGCATGAACACGTGGACTGGCATACACCTATGTTATATTCAGCATTTTGACTGACTATAGTTTTAATATCGTACAAAAGGGCATGTTTCATTGTTGAATGACAACTGCATCAATCACTTCTTAAGTTCAATCACTTAAGTTGGTTTATCACTGAAACTGAATGTGAAAATACAGTGGCTAAACATATGAAGGATTACATTGTTAATGATGTGCACTCTACAGAGACCCAACTGATGATATATGATAAAAGAGATGTCCTAACGTACTTTAAAGGAACAGTGTCTCACATGATGTTTCAGATGATGTAGAAGATATTCAATGTTCCTTTAATTTTCGCTTTATGGACATACAAGCCATATACAAGGACTGTGTGGTTTCTTATATACAATGTACTACAATTGATTCTGATGAAGAGGGGAGATAAGTTGGTAATGCATTTACGTTCGCTATTTCTTTACCAGGAAACACACTTTCTGAAACATAACTTTGTTTTTAGTTTGAAATCAAAATACTATTCCACACATATACTATGTTGCTATTTATACACACATGTGGAATTAATTCAACTAAATACAAATAGTACCATCGACTGTCAACAAAACTAGCGTTCGCAACGCTATTTGTGATTTGGTATAATAAACATATTTTGCCAAATACTGATTGTCTTCAAGACGACTTATAAGCATGATTTGGTTAAGACAGTCCATGCAAATCTATCATTTAATTATTGTTTCCTAAATTAAACATGTTTCATCACTTTATGCACATACATAAGACCACGTGTCTTTAAATTGATTGTTGTTTTATTTATGCTAACAGTTTTCATTTATTAAATTAATGTAATTCCATTTTATTGTGATCATGTATGTGTTGGGAAATTAATTATTGAATACCCCTCATAAATTACTTTTATAACTGACTATCCAATAATAGATATATGCATGCATATGCTGCACGTTCATGTACAGTTGTACGCACTGCACCAGGCGATGAGAGGCCCTTCAATTACAAATATATTCTATATGGGCGGATGCTTATCACTTCGTCGATGTTTTGACAGAGAACTGCTGAACGTAAACGTGGTGGGCTATGTATACGCGTCTAAACCGGACACCCTGGGGACCCCATTGCGTTCGATTTATATGGCATTGATTGTAGTTTGTTCATGGTTGAAAATGAGAACAAATCTGCATGGAATGTTTAATTATCCACTTGCCGATAGACAAGAGGGGATATAGCGTTAGTACATGTACTGCGTACGTACGTACATGCATACGTACGTTAGTAACACCTTAAAGTTTCCTTTTTCAAAAACTCATGAACCGCTTCACCGATGTTGATAATATTTGGCCACCATGTGATCGTGCTTTATTTATGCATGCTACCCACATCCGACCGCCCAAGGTCAAGGTCACTGAGGACATATGTTCACCTTGTTTGTAATAGACAAATTTGTAAGGCAATACTGTTAAACTCCTTATTTCATTATCAAGGCTGCCAGTCCGACCGCCCAAGGTCAAGGTCACCGATGACTTGTGTTTTTATGCCACCGGGTTTCGAAGAAACGGGTGGCATATAGTGTTTGGACCGTCCGTCCCGTCCGTCCGTCTGTCCGTCTGTCTGTCCGTCTGTCCGTCCGTCACACTTTTCGGTTAACCAATTTGTCACAGTTTCTCAAATATGCTGCAGGTGGCATCCGCGTTCGAGACGCATTTCTTGTTTATTATTATCAAGGCAGACAGCGAGGGCATAAGCTTCGATTAATGCTGCAATGTATTGTTACAGTGGTACCTATCTAAGATGGACACGCTGCGGACCTCCCAGGGTGACGGTTTTCGAGATGTTCCACTGTTCAGTTTACTTATTTGTTATCGGGAAACTAGCGTTGTATTGATCCAATACGTACTGACTGATAACTCATTACCGTATAAGGAATCGACCTGATACGAATATCCGGGTTACAACGAATTGAAAAGTGGCGTTCTATTGGATGAACGACGTCACATGACGTTACCGAACGACGTAATTGAAACATTGAAAGAAAATGCCCATCAAAAAAGAAATCTCATTACCCACCCACCTCGGGTCGTATTGTACGTTAGGTTTATAAACGTAACGTACAATACGACACCAGGTGGGTGGGGTAATGGGCTTTTTATTTTATGTCACAGGTCCGAGTCTTCTACCTGTTTCATTAAAGGTACATGCCCACTCAGTAGGCACCACATGTTCTTTATAGCAATTAAATAAGTGTATAATTATATCACTATTCCACCAGTTCTAAAATTCTAAATACAGATATAATCATTTAGTTATATTTATTTTACTGATAGTGACTCGCGGTGGTATCAGGCTATTTTCATATGCAAATGAGGAATGATATTTTTTAATTATTTATACTAATTAAATGTGTCGCATGAAAAAATAATATTTTCGACAGATTATAAAATGTGATCATTGCGCATCAAAAATAAATACAGAGAATAAATAGTAATGTCCTTTAACAGTTTAAGGAAACACGGTTATCGCCCCTGATATCAGTGTGGAAATTTACGTGTGATATAAAATCTATAAAAATGCCAATCAATACGTGGGGTAATGGTTATTTTGCCAGAAAATGATGTCTGCTATAAAGAACAGCTTGTGCCTACTGAGTGGGCATGTACCTTTAAACACAACATAATGATGTTTTCTGAGTGTCAGTAATACAGCGGTCTAGTATACCTGCAATATATTCCCGCATGTTCTGCATATCCTCCTCGTCCACCCCGTATATATAACTGGCGTCAAGGTACGACGACAGCTGGTTCATCTGATTACGTCGACCTGCAAATATATACACATTTAAGGATCCGTTAGTTTTACCCCTGCTCATCATATGAATCAAAACATAATTGCTTCGTATGTATACCAGATATGAAACACGCCATGTTATTTTGTAGCTTCGGACGTCAGCGTAATTTCATAATACGTATAGAAAATTCACAATAGTTTCCGTAAATGGCATTAAATGTTGACAAAACTTTCAGAGTACATGCGGAGTACTCTGAAATTTTTGTTAACCTTTGACTATATTTTGACTATTGTAAATTTTGTAAACGTATTTAATGAAATTAAACTGATGTTCGAAGGTACAAAATCACATGGCATGCCTCGTATGTTTTCTCGTCTTACTGTTTCCTATACGACGATATGAGTTGAGTTGACACCTCGGCCATCTTAAATGTTACAATGACCATGATACACTGTGCAACTCGTCAGGTCACTACACACCCCTAATATTGGAAGTACAGGTATGACAACGTCACCACCTATATTCTGCTAACAACACCTTTATGATAGCAACACAAGTCCATACAATATCAATATACCTTATTAGTGGGTGAGCAAAGCCCATGAACATAGGGTTATCATTACCACGGGGGAGGGGGGGGGGGGGGGGGGGGTGGGGGGGGGGGGGTGGCAATTGTCACTATATTTTCTTGAAGGGTATGTATCTCTAGACATTAGTTCCACTTGATAGCAATCTGATGGCAGCCAAAACCCAAGTACATTACCCCCACCACATGCACACACATTATTTCATTTGATATGATGCGAGGTTGTGTCCGACCTAGGAAAAGCTGCTGTAATTCGATATTATTTGCATAATTATGTTCTAACTAGTCTATTTAAGCAAGATACCAATATTTCCAAAATGAACATGTGCACTTTCTGCCAAAATATTCACATTACCTTTAATAAAATTGCGGAATTTGTTATGATACGAGGTCGTGTCCGACAAAGTTAGAAGCCTTGTTCATATATATAGAGTTATACCGATGAAAGCCGAAACACGCAGAATGACTGTGTAATAAACAGAGAATAACAACATGTACCACCCTATGCCGGATACAGAATTTAAATCACGTGACAGCCATGTAACGGAATGAGGGATCGTAGCTAGCTATCTCCTGTTGCATTTATTTATAGAAATCAGGTCCAAATTGAGTCGTTTATGGCCTTATTGCTTGTAAAAATGGCGAATGTAGGATGCTTTGTTATGAACATTATCAATTATAGTGATGTTGATTAGTGTTAATCCAGATCATCCTACATATCTGCGCAATCTGATCAGGCATTGCATTATTTGTCAGATTCATATGTTCACACTTATCAATGTTGTGGCAATCAGTGTAGAATCAGATCAGACCGCACACATGTGCAGTCTGATCTGGGTCTACTCTATTGGCAAAACTCAATTTGTGCTATTCAGTAAGAAATAAAAGCTGAAACACAGTGCATGGAGTTGCCATGTCGGCTGTCTTAGTGTGTACAAGCCATCGGCCAGTTTTACCTCTTATTGCGTTTGATACATACCATTAATAGTATGACAAACACATGAATACAATTTGGTGCCACATACTAGGCGGATATCAGACTACAGCTTTATCTGCGTTGTTTTCATCCAATATATATACAAAGTCTGATAGCTGATAGTCTGATAAAATGGTTGAACATTCAGTAAAGACTGTGTAACAGTAAGCACAATACACAGTGCTGTCGATATATACCTGTATTACCATACATACTGTATCGAATCCAGTGACTGAGTGTATTGTTACTACTGTCTACTTGCCTGCTATGCGAGTAAATACGGCTTTTACCTGTAGCAGATGTACTTCTAATAATCGATAGTGCATCAGATTGACATTTTACACATTGAAAATGTGACCATTGTATATTGTGTGAGTGATGGTAGAACAGCTCAGATATCTAACACTTTTTGTGTAGTATGTTGGAATAAGACTTATAGGACGCTGTCATCATATATATCTGGGACGTATTGCACCAAATTTTATTATATTTCCTGCGATATTATAAGCTGTACGTGTCAAACGCTCCAAGTGGTGAAACTGTCCGATAGCATGTACAAACTAAAATGGCGGAGATGGCAACCCAATGCTCTGTATAATATACTCTAAGAAGAACAAGGTAAGATATACTTTATATATCAGTCACATGTACGACTCTACTACATTTGAAATCAATGGTCAGTTTCTATAAAGTCAGTCCTTAATGAATGAATTGGAAACCAATACTATAATATTTATAATACAATTATATATTGCATATAATGAGTATTCGTAGTGTAAACCACAGTGAAATACGTAAGCCAGACCGCAATGAACAACATGTAAGGAGATCAGTACAGTTTCAAATTATGATGCTGTACTTATAAATGTAATACGTATACTTAACATTTGAGTACATCTATTTAAATGTAATATGGTATTTGATCATTTATTTATTAAAATGGTGTTTAACGGCCTATCACCAGTTAATGTCATTGTAGGTCGGGTTAACTGGATCGAACCTCGAATTTCACCGTATGGATGGGGGATGGGGAATCCCAAAATTAGAACCATATTTGCATATATGTGGCTGTGACTGGAGAAATGGGGCGTATGGGCTTTGCGCCCAATGTAGATCCAGATCAGCTCATGCATCGGCACAGTCTGATCAGGATCAACACTTTTTGCCATTTCATCAATGAAACACTCGTCATGCTTCTAACAAGCAGATCATTATCAGTCTACATGGGTGTGCTAGTTGAACCGGAGCTACACTGATCGCGATCCCATAAGCCCCATTTCTCCAGTCACCGACACATATGTAGATATTTATCCTTGACATAGGAATAACCTGAGCTTGTACCAAGTCCTCTTCACACGTGAATCATTTAGCCCCACTCCCTAAAAGTAATGGGATTAGTACTAATCTTACTACTTTATAACGGGGATATCAAGCTATTACATGTATATTCAATATCACGTACAGGAAAGCCAATACACATTCGTTAAATTTCGCTGCACATGTCCATAACCTGCCGCCCGCATATTTATGAACTAACTACAGTGGGGTCAGCGTGTAAGTGCACACACGAACGAACACGACAGGTTGGAACCAACATGTCGTGTTCGTTCGTGTGTGCATTTACATGCTGACCCCACTGTAGCTGAATGACTTCATAATAAAGTAGTAAAAAATAAGACACCCTGACCGAGTCTGATATAAACTTAATATCATCAGACATTTGCCTAGTATTCTATTACATGTACATGTAGTTCTAAACAGTAATCTTGAAATGTACTCCGGGAGTATATTGCAAGAGTTGCTGTTCGCAACTACTACGAACGGTACGAGAGTAGATTGGTACGGGAGTAGATTGCAAGAGTTATTGTTCGCAACTACTACGAACGGTACGAAAGTAGATTGGTACGGGAGTAGATTGCAAGAGTAACTGTTCGTAACTACTACAGACGGTACGGAAGTAGATTGGTGCGGGAGTAGATTGCAGGAGTTACTGTTCGCAACTACTACGGACAGTACGGGAGTAGATTGGTACGGGTGTAGATTGCAAGAGTTGCTGTTCGCAACTACTACGAACGGTACGAGAGTAGATTGGTACGGGAGTAGATTGCAAGAGTTATTGTTCGCAACTACTACGAACGGTACGAAAGTAGATTGGTACGGGAGTAGATTGCAAGAGTAACTGTTCGTAACTACTACAGACGGTACGGAAGTAGATTGGTGCGGGAGTAGATTGCAGGAGTTACTGTTCGCAACTACTACGGACAGTACGGGAGTAGATTGGTACGGGTGTAGATTGCAAGAGTTACTGTTCGCCACAACGACAGACGGTACGGAAGTAGATAGCAAGAGTTACTGTTCGCAACTAATATTGTCTCTGCGAATGCATACCGAAATTGCAGTTATCGTCCATTGCGGGAGCCGATCTCACGAAGTTTATACATGATGTGCTGAAATGTGTGTCCGTCTTTGGAATCTCAATGGAGAAGCATGCTCGCCTGGAAATGAAGACAAACTTTAACGCAAATGAGAAACACCATGCGATTTTGTACCTTCGGACATCTGCGTAATTTCATTGAATACGATTACAAAATTTACAATATTTTTAGTAGTATATAAGAGTCACAATGATACCACCACCCTCTGGAAGCCAATGGCTACGCGCGGAGCCTCCCACCGGGTGGTGCTATAATTAATGACTCTTATATACTACTCAGATTTTCCTCCATTTTTATGAGAATATTTATGAGAATGGGAGTAATTCTAATTTTTCAAAACACGAAGGGGGGAGTAGGCATAATTTTAATTTTTCAAAAACACAAAAGGTGGGGGAGTAAGCCAATAATTTTTCTTAAAAAACACAACCTACTGTTCGGCGGGTATGTATGAGAACATATTTTCATCAACCGCAAGACCATATATTTATGACATGAGAAGATACACCCTATAAAATCCGTGGCAAATCTGTACTGGTTTCAACTACCATGTTTCAACTACCCGCCTATAGTAGTTCCAAATACCATTGCGAGAGACACCAGCAGACAAACCTTTTTTTTTCGTCGAATTTCGGTAGTAGAAACTCGGATTTTTTCTAGGAAAATATTTCCAATTGAACATATAATTTCAACTACATATAGTTCAACTACTTCTCAAAAATGCAAGAAACGAAAAAGTTCGCAACCGCAAAAGACATGGGAATACGCTCTGTAGGAGAGAGGACGGACAAACACGTACTACTACAAAATATATACGACAACAATTTGGCAAGCGACATAGGCAAAGTCTGCTACACCCCAACGATAGAAGTTCCGGAGGGAACGGAAAATCTTGCACAAGGGGAGGGAATTCGTACACATTTGGAACCAGTTTCCGAAGTATTTGTAGACGACATGTATGTCTGGACACTATTGGCTGCAGACCAAGTCTCCACCACAAAAGCAGGGTCTCGATTTGTATCCGCGGCGGGCCCAGTTGCAAAAACAATTCTTTCCAACATTCGAGCCCACGCACACGTGGCCGAGCTGCCAGGTAGCATGCACGTACGCATAGTATCTACATCTAGGTATTCCGGAGACACAACCACACTGTACAGAAGAACATGTACCACAATTTTGGAGACGGACAGCACCGTTCTAGACGTATTCGAGAGAAAACATCCAACAAAACCGGAACCAGAAGCTATAGTAGTGGCAAAACTAGACGTTGCCGATATAGAAATAGGAGATCTTTTCGAAAAACTCCCCCGCTTTCTAGAAAGCCTTCGACTAGACGGTATAGGATTGTATGCAATAGATTGTACGAGAGACTACGCAGGCACACTAGATAGAGAATGTTTGTCCAACCACCTGCAAAACACATGGGAAGAAGAAGAGTGTAGTATTCTAGACAATGTAGACAGTGTGGGAAACAATTGTATGTCCCTTCTTGTTCCAAAACCCCCTATAGGATCCCTATGGAGAGGAAAATTCTACAACAAGTTTGTATGCCAGATGGAATGTGCAGGCGTCCTCGACAGTATGGGGAACAACGTGGCAAACTACTGCGATTGTCCAGATTCTAGACTAGGAAAAAACATTTGCGCACCCACTGGTACAACAAAAGGGTATATGTAGGATAGAGGTTTCTCTATATGGCATAGAGGCAGCAGATATTTCTATAGATCTTGCGAAACAAGCGATACAACACATACAGAAAATGGGGGATCCGGAGGACGAGAAGCTTTTTTGGGAACAACCGCTCGAGAAACAGTGGAAAGCACTAGCTTCTGCTATACATTGCACCTTGTTCTACTCTCGAAACAGACGAAAACACTGTACGCCATATATTGGGGACACTCCGGGACGCGACGGCTGTGTGGAGTATACAAAACGTACCAAGACCAACATATACATACGTTGGAGGAGACATACCTGCCTCTGTGGGTATCTGCATTTGGATTTGTAGGCCTTCCTATACACGCGGTAGTGTTGGACCAGGACGAAGATGGAGTAGGTACGACTTTTCAAACATATAGAAAAACAGAAGGTGGAACATATCTAGGCGAGAAGCAAGGCACCGCTTGCGCGACATGCAAAGGAATTTCCAGAACCTTGCGATGGCATTCGCCCACTAGTGGATACAGAGTTCGTACGGTGGCAATGGAATCGGAAGTTTTGGCACGGCGATGAACAGGTATACCGTTTCCGATAGAGAAGGTGGAGACTACCAGAGAAACCTGCCTACTATCCACGCGGACAGAGTTGCACGACTGGCGGAAGAGAAATTGTTGCTGGAGGAGAAGAATTGGCGCGTATCTGTGGAAAGAGAACGGGGAACGGCAATGGAAAGAAAACGTTTGGAGTGGGAAGAGATAGTTCTACGACAGAAAGAGGCGAGAGAGCTGTTGGAGGATATTGTTGCTAGAAAAACCACATTGGAAACAAGATAGATATACTACGAGAGTCTCTACTAGATGCATCACACGAGTTTCGCACGCACAAGAAATCTACAAAACTTCTAGACATGTGGGTAGACAAAGCCAAGCCCTTTGTACCTGGCCAAGATAGAGGTGTTAGGGGTTCCAAATTCTACCAGAAACGGCAAACAGGGTATTTGCTGGCACAATTCTATGCAATTCGAGCAAAAACAGACGACGGAGAAGAGCATCCAGGTGTGGAAATAGGGCAGACAGCGATGCTATGTTGGGCTCCAAAAACACTTGCAGCCGCGATATCCACTCCAAAAATACTAGCAAAATATACAGAAATTTCTGGAAACACACCTCGAACAGCTTCATTCTACTTGTGTGGAGACGTCCACTTTCCACTAGAGTTTCGACTAGAAGGATTCGACAAACATTTGGGCAACACGGATACCGTAGAGCAATACTAGGAGAGATTGTAGCTCCGAAAGGATTTGCCAAGCGGTTGGATATACTAGAAGAGGAGGAAACAGCTAGAAAACAAACGTGTACACAAGCAGACAATTCGGTAGAAAATTTCGACAGGATGGAATATCTGCTTAGACAAGAGTGGGGGCTCTATGCGAGAAACTAGAAACCCTACCAGTAGACACAGAATTCCGAATATCGGGATATGGAGAGCACCTGTATCGCGGGATGGAAAGGTACATCTTGGAAATAGGAAAGGAATTGTACTGTTCGAACGCATTTGTGGAGGCCCAATTGTTTGCAAATCCCAAACTTCTGGAAAGACCGATTCTACTACTACGCACACTACAACTAGGCGCGACAAAAACAAAGAACAAGGAAATGCGGGTATCCATGTTGCCAGCCTTGTAGACCCCCCCAAACAAAACAACTATGCAACACAAAGAGCTACTCCATGTAGAAAGGGTCGCCAGGGCGTATGGACTCGCTAGGAGATTTCTTTTTTTCCTCCGGTTTGGCGGACTGTTTGGAGGGGTGCGCGAACTGGGCGTCGGGATCTCCATTCTTCCAGATTCTACAAGACTCTAGGGACACGAATGGGAACAGTGGTTTGCACACCGCGTACGCCACCACGAGAACCCCGAGCCACCACTTCGCATTCTCTACGGTTTTCCAAATGTCGTGCACCTCCCGCTCGTCTTTCTTCGGACACTCGGAATCGATAGTTTTTCCAAAACTGCTGGCATCGTCGGAAATCGCGTCTAACAACAGTCTACGTTCCAGCGCGTCCAATCGTCTCTCCATGTCGGACAGGCGCGTCGATTCTTCGAACGAGCTGGTGTTTCGCACATCTTGCAGTAGATCTGTGGGGAAACTCGGTGGGAGGGCCAGGCGCCTCCTCGGTCACCCTGTTTTGTTTTTACGGGGGGTAGGGGTTTCTTGTTCTTCTGGGGTTTCTTCGGGTTTTGTACTACGTTCCGCATCGACATCGTCCCAGATTTTTCGAAGACACGAGATCCTTCCCGATCCCCGTACTTCTTTTTTGTTTCGTCGGCTGTCGACTTTCCACGGGCGGAAATAATTTCTCGAATATTTTCCGGAGACAAATAGGTTTTTGGCATGTTTGCAAACGTTTCTATCTAGAGGGGGCATTTGTCCAACATGGAATTCCCAAATCGTTCGAAATGGTCGAAATACTTGTTCGCGGTGCTCGGATTGCTCGGATTGCGCACCAGTGTGCTCGGTTTGCTCGCCAAATTGCTCGGATTGCTCGCCAGGAAATCCAGTCCGCTCGGGAAGGTCGAAATGCCTGCTCGCGATTCCCAGGGGGCTCGGGCTCTCCATTTCTAGCCAACAAGGATAGCAAAAATAGAAATTCTGGGAAGCAAACTGAGCACCCTGGAGAGCCCGAGCCCCCTGGGAATCGTGAGCATTCATTTCGACCTTCCCGAGCGGACTGGATTTCCTGGCGAGCAATCCGAGCAATTTGGCGAGCAAACCGAGCACACTGGTGCGCAATCCGAGCAATCCGAGCACCGCGAACAAGTATTTCGACCATTTCGAACGATTTGGGAATTCCATGTTGGACAAATGCCCCCTCTAGATAGAAACGTTTGCAAACATGCCAAAAACCTACTTGTCTCCGGAAAATATTCGAGAAATTATTTCCGCCCGTGGAAAGTCGACAGCCGACGAAACAAAAAAGAAGTACGGGATCGGGAGCTCTCGTCTTCGAAAAATCTGGGACGATGTCGATGCGGAACGTAGTACAAAACCCGAAGAAACCCCAGAAGAACAAGAAACCCCTACCCCCGTAGAAAACAGGGTGACCGCGCCTGGCCCTCCCACCGAGTTCCCCACAGATCTACTGCAAGATGTGCGAAACACCAGCTCGTTCGAAGAATCGACGCGCCTGTCCGACATGGAGAGACGATTGGACGCGCTGGAACTTTTGTAGTTTTAAACTTAGACTGTTGTTAGACTGATTTCCGACGATGCCAGCAGTTTTGGAAAAACTATCGATTCCGAGTGTCCGAAGAAAGACGAGCGGGAGGTGCACGACATTTGGAAAACCGTAGAGAATGCGAAGTGGTGGCTCGGGGTTCTCGTGGTGGCGTACGCGGTCTGCAAACCACTGTTCCCATTCGTGACCCTATATTCTTGTAGAATCTGGAAGAATGGAGATCCCGACGCCCAGTTCGCGCACCCCTCCAAACAGTCCGCCAAACCGGAGGAAAAAAAGAAATCTCCTAGCGAGTCCATACGCCCTGGCGACCCTTTCTACATGGAGTAGCTCTTTGTGTTGCATAGTTGTTTTGTTTGGGGGGGGTCTACAAGGCTGGCAACATGGATACCCGCATTTCCTTGTTCTTTGTTTTTGTCGCGCCTAGTTGTAGTGTGCGTAGTAGAATCGGTCTTTCCAGAAGTTTGGGATTTGCAAACAATTGGGCCTCCACAAATGCGTTCGAACAGTACAATTCCTTTCCTATTTCCAAGATGTACCTTTCCATCCCGCGATACAGGTGCTCTCCATATCCCGATATTCGGAATTCTGTGTCTACTGGTAGGGTTTCTAGTTTCTCGCATAGTGCCCACTTCTTGTCTAGCAGATATTCCATCCTGTCGAAATTTTCTACCGAATTGTCTGCTTGTGTACACGTTTGTTTTCTAGCTGTTTCCTCCTCTTCTAGTATATCCAACCGCTTGGCAAATCCTTTCGGAGCTACAATCTCTCCTAGTATTGCTCTACGGTATCCGTGTTGCCCAAATGGTTTGTCGAATCCTTCTAGTCGAAACTCTAGTGGAAAGTGGACGTCTCCACACAAGTAGAATGAAGCTGTTCGAGGTGTGTTTCCAGAAATTTCTGTATATTTTGCTAGTATTTTTGGAGTGGATATCGCGGCTGCAAGTGTTTTTGGAGCCCAACATAGCATCGCTGTCTGCCCTATTTCCACACCTGGATGCTCTTCTCCGTCGTCTGTTTTTGCTCGAATTGCTAGAATTGTGCCAGCAAATACCCTGTTTGCCGTTTCTGGTAGAATTTGGAACCCCAACACCTCTATCTTGGCCGGTACAAAGGGCTTGGCTTTGTCTACCCACATGTCTAGAAGTTTTGTAGATTTCTTGTGCGTGCGAAACTCGTGTGATGCATCTAGTAGAGACTCTCGTAGTATATCTATCTTGGTTTCCAATGTGGTTTTTCTAGCAACAATATCCTCCAACAGCTCTCTCGCCTCTTTCTGTCGTAGAACTATCTCTTCCCACTCCAAACGTTTTCTTTCCATTGCCGTTCCCCGTTCTCTTTCCACAGATACGCGCCAATTCTTCTCCTCCAGCAACAATTTCTCTTCCGCCAGTCGTGCAACTCTGTCCCGCGTGGATAGTAGGCAGGTTTCTCTGGTAGTCTCCACCTTCTCTATCGGAAACGGTATACCTGTTCTATCGCCGTGCCAAAACTTCCGATTCCATTGCCACCGTACGAACTCTGTATCCACTAGTGGGCAAATGCCATCGCGAGGTTCTGGAAATTCCTTTGCATGTCGCGCAAGCGGTGCCTTGCTTCTCGCTAGATATGTTCCACCTTCTGTTTTTCTATATGTTTGAAAAGTCGTACCTACTCCATCTTCGTCCTGGTCCAACACTACCGCGTGTATAGGAAGGCCTACAAATCCAAATGCAGATACCCACAGAGGCAGGTATGTCTCCTCCAACGTATGTATATGTTGGTCTTGGTACGTTTTGTATACTCCACACAGCCGTCGCGTCCCGGAGTGTCCCCAATATATGGCGTACAGTGTTTTCGTCTGTTTCGAGAGTAGAACAATGGTTTGCAATGTATAGCAGAAGCTAGTGCTTTCCACTGTTTCTCGAGCGGTTGTTCCAAAAAAGCTTCTCGTCCTCCGGATCCCCCATTTTCTGTATGTGTTGTATCGCTTGTTTCGCAAGATCTATAGAAATATCTGCTGCCTCTATGCCATATAGAGAAACCTCTATCCTACATATACCCTTTTGTTGTACCAGTGGGTGCGCAAATGTTTTTCCTAGTCTAGAATCTGGACAATCGCAGTAGTTTGCCACGTTGTTCCCCATACTGTCGAGGACGCCTGCACATTCCATCTGGCATACAAACTTGTTGTAGAATTTTCCTCTCCATAGGGATCCTATAGGGGGTTTTGGAACAAGAAGGGACATACAATTGTTTCCCACACTGTCTACATTGTCTAGAATACTACACTCTTCTTCTTCCCATGTGTTTTGCAGGTGGTTGGACAAACATTCTCTATCTAGTGTGCCTGCGTAGTCTCTCGTACAATCTATTGCATACAATCCTATACCGTCTAGTCGAAGGCTTTCTAGAAAGCGGGGGGAGTTTTTCGAAAAGATCTCCTATTTCTATATCGGCAACGTCTAGTTTTGCACTACTATAGCTTCTGGTTCCGGTTTTGTTGGATGTTTTCTCTCGAATACGTCTAGAACGGTGCTGTCCGTCTCCAAAATTGTGGTACATGTTCTTCTGTACAGTGTGGTTGTGTCTCCGGAATACCTAGATGTAGATACTATGCGTACGTGCATGCTACCTGGCAGCTCGGCCACGTGTGCGTGGGCTCGAATGTTGGAAAGAATTGTTTTTGCAACTGGGCCCGCCGCGGATACAAATCGAGACCCTGCTTTTGTGGTGGAGACTTGGTCTGCAGCCAATAGTGTCCAGACATACATGTCGTCTACAAATACTTCGGAAACTGGTTCCAAATGTGTACGAATTCCCTCCCCTTGTGCAAGATTTTCCGTTCCCTCCGGAACTTCTATCGTTGGGGTGTAGCAGACTTTGCCTATGTCGCTTGCCAAATTGTTGTCGTATATATTTTGTAGTAGTACGTGTTTGTCCGTCCTCTCTCCTACAGAGCGTATTCCCATGTCTTTTGCGGTTGCGAACTTTTTCGTTTCTTGCATTTTTGAGAAGTAGTTGAACTATATGTAGTTGAAATTATATGTTCAATTGGAAATATTTTCCTAGAAAAAATCCGAGTTTCTACTACCGAAATTCGACGAAAAAAAAAGGTTTGTCTGTTGGTGTCTATCGCAATGGTATTTGGAACTACTATAGGCGGGTAGTTGAAACATGGTAGTTGAAACCAGTACAGATTTGCCACGGATCTTAGTAGTATATAAGAGTCATTAATTATAGCACCACCCGGTGGGAGGCTCCGCGCGTAGCCATTGGCTTCCAGAGGGTGGTGGTATCATTGTGACTCTTATATACTACTTTTTTCTTAAATGATTTGTCAACTTTTGACGTCATTTACGGAAAACATTTTAAATTGTGTACGCGTATTTGAGGAAATTACGCAGATGTCCGGAGGTACAAAATCATATGGTCTGTCTCAAATTTAACCAGTACGTGACCGCCTGCGCTAATATTGCAAATGTTTGTCAATGTCAAATTACAACATACTTGCATATTGTAATTGAGAGCAAACCTCGTGGTTGGTTGAGCACAGTTCAGGCTCAGCCAATCAAACTGCTTGATTGCGAGATGATATTATTCAGAAACGTTGATATCTGGGCAAGATACAAGCGGTGGTGTACAGTACAGGTATTATTATGAAATATAAATTGAAAAAGCGTTTACACTAACTACAGTGGGGTCAGCGTGTAAGTGCACACACGAACGAACACGACAGGTTGAAACCAACCTGTCGTGTTCGTTCGTGTGTGCACTTACACGCCGGCCCACTGTACATATTATAAATTGTATCATTGTATACTTTCGCCGCCATTACTCCAGACGTATTAACCCCGAACAATATACATCGTGATCACATACGCTGAGTCAATGTAAACATTGCAGAGGCGACAGGTTCAGCGGTTACATGTATCAGCCGAACACCTTGAACACCCTACGTAGTGTAACGACTGTATGGTTAGCGATGACGTCATCGGGGAAGCCCACGATGATTAGGAAATATGGCTTCCCGAGAAATTATTGAAATATCGGTGCGATTGAATTGTCTGTCGTGACGTATTGGATAGGTATAAATGTCGGTTTAATCAAATGTTCGAGACACTGTTTATTTCTATGCTGTTTCTTTACGGACCGGGACGACGTAAAGGTGTAATTGGAAGCCGATGGTGCGTTGTAATATATAGCACTAGTGGCCCCAAAATGGGCAAAAAGTCTTCCCGACTAAAGCAAAATTTGCACTTTTGTTGAACGCAATAATCGATAGCTTGAAATTATCCTATCCATAACATTATCCTAACTTCTGCAATAGGCGACAATGATATAAATCGGATGACTATTTCCTGAGAGTCCATTGTCTCGAGGCTGTCCGAGTATGGTCCATTACAAACATAGGGACCTTGGTAATGTGTTATAGCAAGTAAAGAAATTATGTTTAGCTTATTTCTATGTATGAGCAACATACAGTGGGGTCAGCGTGTCAGTGCACACACGAACGAACACGACAGGTTGGTCCAACCTGTCGTGTTCGTTCGTGTGCGCACATACACGCTGACCCCACTGTAAATATTGGTCTGTTATCTGGATATTACAGGTGTGTGTGCATTTTTATTAGCCGATCTATTGATAGATTGGTCATCCATCGAATTCTGAAAAAGTTTGTAGCAACCCTTTTCTCCGCTATTCGGTAATCTACGAACGCGAATTTTGCTGTATCACTTCCAAATTGCATCAACCGATAAAGTTTGCATGTTTGGCAATTATCTCCGTTTAAAACTTTAAATATAGCCAAATAACACAATTTTGAATACGTAATGAGCTGAACGCCGGAAGAGATTGAACCCGGAAGTTGTTGTTTTGAAGTCCATAGTTGGCTCTAATGGCCATATACGCCAACATACGCCGATTATTGGGCTAATTTAAAGCTTTTATTTATTAAACAGAACAAGTTTCAGCCACGTATAATCGCGTAAAATGTGTTTATTCAGCTAATTTATAATCGACCTCTGCTCAAAATATCCTCCGATCGCGTATGCGCGTCATTTAACGCTAGTTAATATTCACAAAATGTTCCACCAATCAAAACGAAGAATGGCCCTTCATAGCGAACTTTGATTTGTTTACGTATCATGCAGGGATGACAGGGATGAATCCAGCACGCGCGATTGCGGCAATCCCCCTTAATTATTGTCAATGTCGCAAATTATTGATTGTCTTGCGCCCGACATCGCGCAAAAAAATCACGGATGGGCCCCTTTTTCAATGACCAGTGCGCACATTAAAAAAACGTAATTGACTATTTAAACGCGCTGCGTATTTAAATCATTGGAAGGCGTGCAGTTCAATCGAGTTTGTGCGGCCGTTGAACGTAAGCTTCGAGTCGATGTAAACCATTTAAATCGATAAACAAGGGTTAAACAAGTGACAACGTTATCAAGGCCAATCTGGGCATGTGCCTGAATACGCAGGAGCTTGCGTCTATTTTTAGATGGCACTGCAACCGCTAGCTCCGGTAGCTCCGCCCACTCGCGTGCTGCCACAGAATTCGGACAAACACACAGTGACTACAACTTTGTGTATTGCGGAGTGTAATATGTAGATAAATAGAGCATACAGTACAGGTGTTACGCTGGAATATTTCGCAACATAATGGTGACAACAAAACATTGCTGCTATGGCGATTCACGAACCCTGAAACCCGGTGAATACTTTATTGGATGGATTTGGGAACGGGTTTCCAAAACCTGCACAAAATCGATAAAAATGTCAACGCTGGGTACAGAACTGTGGTCGAAAATAGTTTATCATTGACAATGTTACCAGAGACACCTACATATGTTCGATGCACTTTACCCTGATTTGATCAGCTAATAACATCATGCTCTGCATGACTTTTCATTATTGGTATCAGTATCTACATAAAGACTTACTGATCGCATCCATATGGTTTATTTATATAAGTAGCTATTGTTTTATTAGTAGGGGTTGTTATTAGATTTCCATAGACTTTACATGGGGTACAACTACGTTAAACGTAGATACAAATATACTGTCATACTGACATGTATATATTGAATTTAATGTTGTCACAGTGGAATATACCTTTTCCCAAACAGTTTCGGCCCCAGGTTACCACAGCTGATATCGGAGCCATACAACAGGTTGGAACCAACCTGTCGTGTTCGTTCGTATGTGCACTTACACACTGACCCCACTGTAGTTATAGTTCATATATTGGATATTTAATAAATTAATTTCGTAGCGAGCGCAGGCTTGTTTACCAGCACTGCCCCTAAACGTGATTTCGAATCGCTATCATGTGATTGGCGGTGTGACACGAAGTGAGTGCGTGTGTGGGCGGTACTATGCTTTGCGTCTCGTTAACTGATGACAACAAGGCGTAAAATCAGTTCTAAATATAGCGGCTGAACATTTAAAGATTAATTTAATAGATTGATTGCGACGAAATGCTGTTCTTTCATGGTCGAGAAACTAAGGTAAACAATAAGTTAATTTGTAGTACAGTAGAACCTCTATAAACCAGACACGCCTCGGACATTGTGTTTAACTTAGATTGTTTTCACTGTAATTTATTTCATTGCCGTGTCGGTTCATGATTGAAAATGCTTAATTTCAGTGGAACCTCTATACACCGGTTTAAAGAGGTTCCGTTGTATAATATAATGCATGATACATAGACAGTATGCACACATAAGAATGATCAGAAAATATTCTGACTAGTGTAGCTCCCCATGGCCATCAAATAGCACATTCCTGTAGCCTGATAACGACTATATTGCTTGAAAGAAGCATGATGGATGTTTCATTGATGGAATGGCGAACATGACAGGCCCCGTTCAGATTGTACCGTTGCATACCTAGGCTGAACTGGATATACACTAGTCGCAAATCACATAAGCCCCATTTCTCATGTCACAGCCGTAAATAATAGTTTGCTAGCGCATCATACCTCTACATCGAAAACATCCGCGTCGGAAAGGCTAAATCTGAGTTTCTAACCACAACTAGCAGAGTGTCAGAACATGCATTAGCTAAGTCTTTGAACGCGATAGCCCGCTATAGTGGTCTATTCAAACAGTGCAGATCCAGATAAGCCTGCTCGTTACGAGCCGTCTTATCAGGATCTGCACTTTTTGAAAGTAATTTTTGAGAACCAAAAATGCCCCCTTTTCATAAATGGACTAGTCTGACAATCTTTTTGTGACTATTGGATTGGTTGGAAAATTAACATATCACAATCCATTCCAGTTACTTAGAGGTGAAAGGGTTAATGACATGGTTTCGTAGCATTAACATAATTAAAGGACTGAACGACCTGAAATCCTTCGTAGTATGTTTTTGCATATGCGGATGACAAATAGACTAATAATTAATCTAGAGTGGACAAGTACATTGTGGTTTGAAGACTCGGAATAGAAGGGAATGGTACGATTGAAAAGTAAATGCGTGTGTTTCTGACAATATATTAAAAACGTTCCGGTCAGTTAAAGATGTTGTCCATTTTTGGCCTGTTCGTTTTAATTTCGGATGAAGATGTGAGCAGGTTTGGTAAATAATATGTTCGAAAATAAGGCTTATATAGAGTTTACAAGGATATATGTCTTTATGAGAATGACCTAACTTTTGATATGCGGCTCAATTTTCTATGGAGTTCAGAAACAATTGTTATGAATAATCTGGCCATGTTTTGTGAGGATTGTTGTAGTACATCATCATTTTATTGGTAGCTACTTCAGCGTGGTTGAAAAGATGGAAGTGCCTTCTGTGATATAGTAGTTGATCCTCTGCTTACGAATCGCTAGGCTGTGGGCCATAGTGTGAGACATATTTAGAAACAAATGTAGAGGCACGTTTCTGTAGCCTATTTCACCAACATTACAAAGTATACTTTTCTAGCAAAGTATACTTTCCCGAAATGCATTTATGTCATATAGAACTGCATATATGTGATGATTAAAATATTGCAGAATTATTATACTGAATGTATTACATTATCACAGCAAAAATGGCTGTGATAATGTAATAAATTCAGTATAATAAAATATAATAAATTTATCATAAAATTGAAAATTTCTCCCTCAAAGTATACTTTGATAGATAAGTATACTTTGCAATGTTGATGAAATTGGCTACTGGGTTATCTGGACGTTGTTGCATATACATTGCTCCAGTAGCTGCTTAGATATTTAGAAAATGTAATAGCTGCACCTACGATGACTGCCGATTTAAATTAAAAATGTATTTGTTTCGCAAACCCAAATGAGAAATAGAGTTTATATTCTGCGAATTGAAGTCTAAATTGAATATTGTATTCGTACACCGAACAAAGGAGTTACACATCGCATATAGCAGAGTGTGGTGGTTAATCGTCGAAGCATTAAATTACGGAAACATTTGTAGTGTCGATAAAAAATGAATTTAATCCGAATCGTCTGTTTAAGGACATAACTCCAGTTGCATTTATGAACTATCATGTCGTGTTTCACGTTTCATTGCGTCATTGGTATATAAATTTAGATATATACATACATAAAATGGCCCCCAGCGGATAGAATGGTCCTTACGACACACACACACATGTGCGACCAGCACAGACCCAGATCGGACCTCACATCTGCATGGGCCGATCAGGGCCTGTCATGTTCGTCAATGCATATGTATTTACCTCACACGATTAGCATTCGATCAGACTGTGCGAGTGTGCAGTCGGACCCCTTTCTTTAAGTATTGTCACTTATTGTAAATGCTATAAGAAACATTTTCTCAGACAATGGCCCATATATACTGCGCGTCGTCCATAACATCCAAATGGTGGTACATGTGTTTATGGTTTCATGTATCGTTAAGTAGTTGTGTATATTATGCAACCACATTATTTTGCCTTAATGTTTGACGAACGTATTTGAGACAGTTCAGCGGTCAGTGTGATACTAGGTGAGTCGGCACATTTGAGCAGGCTGACCAGTGGTCGTACTGTCCCCCACTGAATATGATAGGCTCTGGTGGCATTTAGCACAACTTTTGTGCAATATTGCGTCGTGATACATAGCAGTTATGGCGTATCGCGGAGGCATCCAGCATAAGAAATACGCATATGATACGTCATATGTTCTTATGCAACTTTCAGGGATTGTACAACTATATATTGTTGCATTTATATAGAGAATACTTTGCTGAAGTGTGTGGCACAGCTAATTATGAATTGTTCATACGCTGATAGTGTGAGCATAGTCAGCATGCGCTCTATGTTTTCAACGAGTGCACATGCTGTGAAGCTGTTATTGCTCATATTGCTCAGATAGTCACACATATTTGGACCAAACTGTCTGAGTACGTGTATCCAAAAGGTTTCAATAGTATTTTGGATAGCACTATTTTCACAGAAGGAATGCACGGTGTTCCAGTTCGTCATCACACGCAGCATCGCATGTTGTACATATAGCGTCCTGTAAAACTGCAACACATAGACGGGCCGAATGAAAACAGACCGCCAGGGACTTTGGGTGATTCTTCGCCGCCTTCCCTATTGTAAACGGTTTTAGAGTTGTGTGTATATCACGAAAACGAGCACAGTTATAAATACAAGTTGTAATGTCACCAGCACGCAAGCATCAAGTCACATAGAAGTATGGCGGATATTACCTTAATAGTAGTGAGTACGAATCTTAGTGTTTTTCATACACACATATATTTTGATTTGTATCTCATGTTTATGTTTTATTACATATTTATTTTGTATGTGTGTTCCTCTTACAAATTACATTAATTAAGCATGAGATTACATGTAGAACATTAGTCTCACTGTGAAGAAAACTAATAACTAAATGCACATTCCATATGTGTGTACATGAGGAATCTGGAGTATGTTCTCGCCGATCGTGTCATATTGAGGTCACATAACAATAGTGATAATCCTCGCCGTTTCACGTATTCCTTTCTCCAGCAAGCAGTCATAAAAAGAACAGAATGATATCGACAAAAGTAATGCGTTTTGTGAGGTTCGAACTCTCGACCAGATAAAACGAACAAAAGTTCTGCAAACGTATGGATATTCTCCCGGTCGTTACCACTGAGACACACTACATGTATATTTTGCTCACCACTAATTAGATACACTATTATATTGACATGCATGCACGTGCACTTTATAATGTAGTTATTTTACACGAACACGAGGCTATGATATGATAATACACCTGGTCTACCTATATTTGGACTCATCGATTGACCTCCAGCAACTTATTATCGTCTGTCATGTATACCTTTAATATTCATTTTGTTATTCTATTCACACGGAATGTCATTGCGTTCATGCCTCAACATTCAATTACATTTGTCTATAATTATGAATTACGCCTACAGCTATTTGCTTTCCAATACCTGTTACTGTGTTATGCCATAACAGGTACATGTATATGATAAAAGTACATACGGGTACACACATGTATGCAGGTGCGCCGGAAGCATCATAAGATTGGTCCGGCGAATTTACTGGGTGCCCTCTCTGTCCACCAAAGTGTATGTTGTTACCACTCAGTTGAATGGTAACAACATACACCTATGATGAGAAATGAGAAAAATTGCAAACAAAAATATTTAGATTCTATTTTTTAAATATATGAATATCTATCAAATATGTCAACATTATTGATCCGGTAGTCGCCCTACCTGCCGGATCTGTTCCGACGCCTTTGTATATGTAGCTGTCAGCGGACAGTCATGTCGTGGTACGTAACTCACTGAGGGGAGGACGTGTGTATTCGTGCCCGGCTAGCTCAGTCGGTTAGAGCGATGGTACGGTAAACCAGAGGTCCCGGGTTCGATCCCCGGGCCGGAGCACATTTTTCTCACCCTGTGACATTTGGCGCCCAACTAGGGACCGTGACTGATATATATACTACCCAAAATGTACCAAAATATGGAATTCAGAGACGAATTAAATATAGAATTCGGGGACGAATTCCAATTTGGCGGGGAAGTATGTCACGGTACGTAACTCACTGTGGGGAGGAAGTGTGTATTCGTGCCCGGCTAGCTCAGTCGGTTAGAGCGATGGTACGGTAAACCAGAGGTCCCGGGTTCGAGCCCCAGGCCGGTGCACATTTGTCTCACCCTGTGACATCTGGCGCCCAACGTGGGACCGTGACTGATATATATACTACCCAAAATGTACCAAAATATGGAATTCAGAGACGAATTAAATATAGAATTCGGGGACGAATTCCAATTTGGCGGGGAAGTATGTCACGGTACGTAACTCACTGTGGGGAGGAAGTGTGTATTCGTGCCCGGCTAGCTCAGTCGGTTAGAGCGATGGTACGGTAAACCAGAGGTCCCGGGTTCGAGCCCCGGGCCGGTGCACATTTTTCTCACCCTGTGATATCTGGCGCCCAACGTGGGGCCGTGACTGATATATATACTACCCAAAATGTACCAAAATATGGAATTCAGAGACGAATTAAATATAGAATTCGGGGACGAATTCCAATTTGGCGGGGAAGTATGTCACGGTACGTAACTCACTGTGGGGAGGAAGTGTGTATTCGTGCCCGGCTAGCTCAGTCGGTTAGAGCGATGGTACGGTAAGCCAGAGGTCCCGGGTTCGAGCCCCGGGCCGGTGCACATTTTTCTCACCCTGTGACATTTGGCGCCCAACGTGGGGCCGTGACTGATATATATACTACCCAAAATGTACCAAATATATGGAATTAAGAGACGAATTAAATATATTTGGTACATTTTGGGTAGTATATATATCAGTCACGGTCCCTAGTTGGGCGCCAAATGTCACAGGGTGAGAAAAATGTGCTCCGGCCCGGGGATCGAACCCGGGACCTCTGGTTTACCGTACCATCGCTCTAACCGACTGAGCTAGCCGGGCACGAATACACACTTCCTCCCCACAGTGAGTTACGTACCGTGACATACTTCCCCGCCAAATTGGAATTCGTCCCCGAATTCTATATTTAATTCGTCTCTGAATTCCATATTTTGGTACATTTTGGGTAGTATATATATCAGTCACGGTCCCTCGTTGGGCGCCAAATGTCACAGGGTGAGAAAAATGTGCTCCGGCCCGGGGCTCGAACCCGGGACCTCTGGTTTACCGTACCATCGCTCTAACCGACTGAGCTATCCGGGCACGAACACACACTTCCTCCCCACAGTGAGTTACGTACCGTGACATACTCCCCCGCCAAATTGGAACGAGGGACCGTGACTGATATTTTGGTACATTTTGGGTAGTATATATATCAGTCACGGTCCCTAGTTGGGCGCCAAATGTCACAGGGTGAGAAAAATGTGCTCCGGCCCGGGGCTTGAACCCGGGACCTCTGGTTTACCGTACCATCGCTCTAACCGACTGAGCTAGCCGGGCACGAATACACACGTCCTCCCCTCAGTGAGTTACGTACCACGACATACTTCCCCATCAAATTGGAATTCGTCCCCGAATTCTATATTTAATTCGTCTCTGAATTCCACATATTTGGGGAAGTATGTCGTGGTACGTAACTCACTGAGGGGAGGACGTGTGTATTCGTGCCCGGCTAGCTCAGTCGGTTAGAGCGATGGTACGGTAAACCAGAGGTCCCGGGTTCGAGCCCCGGGCCGGAGCACATTTTTCTCACCCTGTGACATTTGGCGCCCAACTTAGGGACCGTGACTGATATATATACTACCCAAAATGTACCAAATATATTTAATTTGTCTCTTAATTCCATATATTTGGTACATTTTGGGTAGTATATATATCAGTCACGGCCCCACGTTGGGCGCCAAATGTCACAGGGTGAGAAAAATGTGCACCGGCCCGGGGCTCGAACCCGGGACCTCTGGCTTACCGTACCATCGCTCTAACCGACTGAGCTAGCCGGGCACGAATACACACTTCCTCCCCACAGTGAGTTACGTACCGTGACATACTTCCCCGCCAAATTGGAATTCGTCCCCGAATTCTATATTTAATTCGTCTCTGAATTCCATATTTTGGTACATTTTGGGTAGTATATATATCAGTCACGGTCCCTAGTTGGGCGCCAAATGTCACAGGGTGAGAAAAATGTGCTCCGGCCCGGGGCTCGAACCCGGGACCTCTGGTTTACCGTACCATCGCTCTAACCGACTGAGCTATCCGGGCACGAACACACACTTCCTCCCCACAGTGAGTTACGTACCGTGACATACTCCCCCGCCAAATTGGAACGAGGGACCGTGACTGATATTTTGGTACATTTTGGGTAGTATATATATCAGTCACGGTCCCTAGTTGGGCGCCAAATGTCACAGGGTGAGAAAAATGTGCTCCGGCCCGGGGCTTGAACCCGGGACCTCTGGTTTACCGTACCATCGCTCTAACCGACTGAGCTAGCCGGGCACGAATACACACGTCCTCCCCTCAGTGAGTTACGTACCACGACATACTTCCCCATCAAATTGGAATTCGTCCCCGAATTCTATATTTAATTCGTCTCTGAATTCCACTTATTGGGGAAGTATGTCGTGGTACGTAACTCACTGAGGGGAGGACGTGTGTATTCGTGCCGGCTTAGCTCAGTCGGTTAGAGCGATGGTACGGTAAACAGAGGTCCCGGGTTCGAGCCCCGGGCCGGAGCACATTTTTCTCACCCTGTGACATTTGGCGCCCAACTAGGGACCGTGACTGATATATATACTACCCAAAATGTACCAAATATATTTAATTTGTCTCTTAATTCCATATATTTGGTACATTTTGGGTAGTATATATCAGTCACGGCCCACGTTGGGCGCCAAATTGTCACAGGGTGAGAAAAATGTGCACCGGCCCGGGGCTCGACCGGGCCCGGGACCTCTGGCTTACCGTACCATCGCTCTAACCGACTGAGCTAGCCAGGCACGAATACACACTTCCTCCCCACAGTGAGTTACGTACCGTGACATACTTCCCCGCCAAATTGGAATTCGTCCCCGAATTCTATATTTAATTCGTCTCTGAATTCCATATTTTGGTACATTTTGGGTAGTATATATATCAGTCACGGCCCCACGTTGGGCGCCAGATGTCACAGGGTGAGAAAAATGTGCACCGGCCCGGGGCTCGAACCCGGGACCTCTGGTTTACCGTACCATCGCTCTAACCGACTGAGCTAGCCGGGCACGAATACACACTGTTAAGTACCGTGACATACTTCCCCGCCAAATTGGAATTCGTCCCCGAATTCTATATTTAATTCGTCTCTGAATTCCATATTTTGGTACATTTTGGGTAGTATATATATCAGTCACGGTCCCACGTTGGGCGCCAAATGTCACAGGGTGAGAAAAATGTGCTCCGGCCCGGGGCTCGAACCCGGGACCTCTGGTTTACCGTACCATCGCTCTAACCGACTGAGCTAGCCGGGCACGAACACACACTTCCTCCCCACACTGAGTTACGTACCGTGACAGTCAGACAATTCAGTACGCGTTGGAAGGTTGCATTGTATAAGAAGCGGTCGCACTGCTATACACCAGCTATTAATTGTTAGTCACTGACTTCACTTCAAGTCCGTCGGTGAGAACATGTATTACTAGTTGCGAACGGTAACTCTTGCAATCTACTCCAGTATATTGCAAGAGATACCGTTCGCAACTAAGGTATTACGTATATTTGGATTCGTGACGTTGATGTTTCAGCGTCCAAACCGTTTTCACAAGGACGAACGAATCCCACCAGACTATACAGAGTTCTTTTCACTTTCTAATTAAGTGTCCTAAACTGCATAATGCTCACGAGTTTTTGCAGTTCGTAGAATACTATAAACGATTTACAAAAGTTACTATATTTTCCGTACTTAACGTCAGATTTTAAAGACATGTTCGTGGAAATTGACGGAATTGAATTCTCCATTTTCTCCAAAAATTGCGTAAACTTAAGGGGTCATTTACAGAAAATATAAAAGTTTCGATAAATATTTTTCATGAAAAATCGCACATCTTCTACAAGATCTGTACAAGATACGGCACATGGCTTGTCTCGTATATATGGCACTGACAACTACATGCATACTAGTGTTATACTAGAGTCCAAGATTTGTTTGCGACATATGTTCGATTTTGCGGTTTAGTAATATTGACCAGTCTTTGCAATTCATACTGGCTGCGACTGGGGAATTTGGGCTTAATGATTTTGCGACCAGTGTAGATCAAGATCAGCCTGTGCACAGTCTGATCAGGATCTGCACTGTTCGCCATTCCATCAATGAAACATGCGTCATGCTTCTAACAATTAACATAGATCGTTATCAGCTAGGCTACCATGGCTACATAAGTATGCTATTTGATCTGGAGCAATACTGGTCACAAATGTCATACTCCCATCATCTACACAGATTGGTGCTGGAATTGCTATACTGCCAATATTTGTACTGATTCCAGAATTTAAATTACACCTCTCGATTTCTTTATTCCATAGAAAAACAATGTCACCATATCTGCCATTTCGGTCAGAATATTCCATTGCGCTCCGAACCGTACCGGAAATAAACCAGTGCATGTTAGAATACATTCAGTCTACTTCGTCATCTTTTCGCGTTTAATGGTCAAAAGATGGAGGCAAAGGATGACTCCGTCACCAAACAGGGGCCTTTTTTGAACGGAATTCGCTACAAAACTGAGGTCAAAACCGTGTATCCGCACGAAATAGTGCCGAGTTTCTCGCGTTATTCTGCACACTTATAATGTTGCCAAGGTATTTAAATTGACTTATGTTTCCTAAATACGCAAAATAGTAATTAAAAGAATATTTACATTTATAAAAAATGCTCTAAAGAGGACGTAAAAATCACGGTTTATTCGTTAAGATCGACTGTGCGACTGATTCCATGCGTTTGGCTTGAAGTTGTACTGGTTCCCAGTGCTCGTCAACAAGCAAGCTGGAGCTGAAAATAGTTCAAGTTCCGCGATTGCAGAATACTACAAGCCTTTACCCAGATATTCACAACGACAGACAACCTGACCGATACACAAGTAGAAAGGTAATACAGTTCTTTAGTGTTTAGCGGATAGCTAAGAAGATTATTGCTGCATACGTCTTTAAAGTAGAACATTTGGACAAGTACCTGGTACCAATAGACAGGAAAAAGTGTCTTCTTTCCAAATTGGGTTACTTTTTTAGTTTATTCCAATGTTTTCCTCGCATAATTCCTTGTTTACCTAACGCACTGAATTAGTCAGTAACGGATAGCTTTGGTGTTTATCGGATACGTGTGCGACAGTTGCTGAGGGGGTGTCTCAAAACATTCCAAATCATGTATTTGTTTTGTAAATGACTAGGAAACATGCTTACATGCATATCACATTAACACTGATTAAATCTGTTTCATCATGTAATGTGTACATGTGTACATGTGTAACTGAAAAAGTAAAAAAAATATTTACACTGCTTAAATTTTTTTTTCATCCCAATATTTTCTTGAAGCAATGTGATG
>CM055272.1:80225362-80257085 GCA_029237695.1 Conchocele bisecta
CAGGTGTTATGGTTTCTGCGGTCATCTCCGGTTCTGACGGAATGGCTTCTGCATCCTGTTGTGTCCAGTGCTATCTTGTCCGGATGGGGGTATCCATTTGTGGTTTTGTTGCGGCAAGGCTCAAACGTCGGTTTTATTTTTTCCACTGTTTGCGCCCACGTACCGATTCGGATTTTTCAATTTACTCGTTCCAGTATAACTTCGGACCCATGTACTGCATGTTGGACATTGCTAAGGAAGTGATTTGAGATACCAAATGTTCGTGTTTATAAGATCGCATGTATTTCACTCAATTGTAATTATTATAACAAGCGTCCGTTAATGATTATGGCATTTACGGATCGATTCATGTCAGGCATATAATTGGCTATTAACAAGAGTATTTTTGTGATTTCACGTCACACTGTCGTTAATTGGTTGACCACGGCTTACGTGGTCGGCTTTGACGGTATTCCGCGATTGTAACACGGTTACCGGCGGCATGTTTTGATCACTTTGTATGTGTGAAAAACTTACCTGTGCCAATTAAGTTTGACCAGACTTTACGACGCCCGCTGTTCATATTGCATATCGACATTACAGTATAATGTGTATTTATTATACCATCGGGACTTGTTTTCCACATCGATATAAACGAAATGTCGACGTTTCCGATATCGATATATCAGGTATGTAATGTATGAGTTATATAGCAGTTCGGCCGGGACCACTAGCGTATATCGACATAAGCAGGTATATCGATGTAGGCAATGTCGACATAACGCGTATCGACTGTATATAATACATGCTGTTGTTACTCCATCATTTCTGAAGCGATTGGGTTTTTCAAAATGTTTTATTGTGTTAGATGGAAGCACACTACTGTTTGCACATCAGCAGTTTCTCCTATGACCGAGATTTCTCCCTCAGATACTTTATCCCTTCTCACATGATCTGGAATCAGTTGTGGTTCGGGCCTCCCTCCGTCACGCCTGTCAGCGACAGTGGTTCACACTTTCTGTCCAGTCCGTGCGTTGAAGCATTAGGTTCGGAAGAATTAGGACATCCGGTCCGACCGTAAAGTTTTTTATTATCAATTTTAAGCCAACGGGAGGTATCGCAATCCTTTGTCTTCCGTTGGATAGATAGGGCCTTTACTTGAGTTTATTCTGCAGTAAGTGGTTCTGCAGCTGAGTTGTTTAGGCCATAAATGCACGATGTGCATGTAGTCTCAACTTCTTCTATGATCGCTCTCTGCACTGGCAGGAGATGCGTAACTGCCAACTGTTACGATTTTTCCGTATTTATTCCGGGAAATACGTTAGATAGACGGTAGTACGGATTACTATTAAGTACGATTTTTGATCGGCGCGGGTATATCTGGATATTATTATTTCGTTTTAAATAAAATTCTGCCAATAATCCTATTGTTTTATTTACCCGTTATCATTCTCGTCTAGGCGATTACCGTTTGATATTCCAGCGCTCAGAGATATTGATTTATTCATCACGTAATTCGTATAATGTCTGATCTAAGTGCGCAGCCAACTTATTTGGGGATTGATTTTATCGGAAGAAGTTAGGACAACACTTCTGTTCATCTATGATTTCAGCGAGACATGGCCCAGATTGGTCCTGTCACAGCGCGGTGATGTTTTTGCGTCTTGCAATCAGTGTTATTGTAGATATTCGGGTGCTCATGGTAGCCGAAACTTGGGCCAAGGCTATTTTTTAACTTATTTTATGCATATAGTGAGTACTGATTTTTGTTCCGGAATACATATGTGGTGTTCCGAAAGTAACCCCCTTTTCTCTCCATGTTCCTCATGTGACCGACATGGGGGTTGACATCTCAGGGAGATGTTTAAGAACTGGGTCCGTTAGTAGCAGCGGGTGCAGTTGTGGGTTTATCAGCCGGTAGCATCAAGTTTAGGAGGCTGTTTGGATCTACCTGTTCGCGATAGTCTGCGATTTTTTCTGATTACCCGATTATTCGTTTTTTTGTTTTTACAGTCCCAGTGGAATCCTGGGGGTTTGTAAGTGTGACTCTCCGCTCGATGAACTCCACTTGCCTTTGTTGATGAACGGGGATCTGTGGTGATCTATGGTTCTTACGGTTCATCACGCTGGTCCAGGAGGCATTGTTTTGTACATGTTTCAATTAGGGCGAGGCTACCTTTCTAGTTTGTAGCAGTGTTGTTGCAAAAGGATAGTGTTTCACTTTGGGTTAATGATTCTATTCTCTTTGTCTACTATACATGGGGTTATAGGTATACAGTGGTCGACACTCGCATGTCCCGAGATCCCGAGGATCCCTGTTTTGTAGGAGGAATCACTGCATTTTCAAGAAATCCCATTCAACATTATGTAACAATAGGGATGTCCATGCTGCGGAATCCCTGGGCCAAAAGTTAGTGTCAAACCCTGGTATAGGTTTTGATCTGGCTTTAGGGCCAGTTTAACTCCTCAGCACTTGCTTGTTAGGATGACCTTAGTGCTTAGGGCGTTTATACTGTGTTCTCGATATGTACGAGTCATGTGTCGTCATGTGACTATGTATAGACTTTGAGTTTATCTCAGTTGAGTTATTGCGTGTGAAGTGTCGGGCGACTACATTCGCCAGAGCTTCGTCTGGTAGCAGCAGCTATACTTTGAGTATTCTCCGGCGTTTTTTACCAGTATAGCAGGTTGGAGTCTACGAGTCAGTCTACAAGACTAGCGTGGTGGTGCTTGTCTTTATCCACCTCTCTTCTACTACGTAGAAAAAGGGGGGGGGGGGCCCGCTTTGGGCTCCCCTATGATTCTAGGGTGAGACCATGTTATTACTGTATAGGTAACACCCAAGTGTGTACCTAGACCAAATATTTTTGTCTGTTTTGAGGGTTTTTAATCTGCCTTACCATTCCGGTCGAGTATGAGTAGTGAGAATACCTCCCACCATCACTACGAATTCTTGCAACCATTCAGGTTAGTTTGAAGACATAAAAATGGAAAATTATTTCTAATTTTAGTTTTTATTATTCATACTCACCTGAATGGTAAGGTAGACCCTCCTCCCGTCCCCGCTTGATGGTTTTATCTTCTCCTACTTAGTATACTTCAGGCTATTTTTATCTAGCAGTGTCATTTCCATATGGAAATGATTTACTTTTGAAGCTGTATACCTAACAATAATAGGAGGAGTCTAAATAGCGGACTAGCCAATTGGCTGTGGGTAGAGCGGAATGGTCTATGGTGGGTTATTTGAGTGATTAGAGTAGGCAGATTTTTATTATTAGGACGATTTCATAGCAACCTATCAGTTTGCAACCATTCAGGTGAGTATGAATAATAAAAACTAAAATTAGAAATAATTTTCCATATTTATCTCATCTATGCTACCTTTCAATATTAAACAACCGTCATCAATAAATCTTAAGAAAATTTTAATATTCTTCATTATGTCTTTACGTTGTAGAAAGCCTAATTCTGATTGGAAAAGAACAAGGTTAGCACCATCACATGAGTCATATGATCCCATAGCTAAACCATTTTTCTGTAAAAATAGTTGTCTTTCAGCTACAGTAAAATAAGCATTACGTTTAATGAAATTATGTAGGTCCATCATAATGCTAACAAAGCTCGGATCAAGTTCAAGAAAAGTCCCAAAATAAATTATAATTTTGTAAATTGATCTGTTTGCTGATAGATGTATAAAGGGATGAGAAATCAAAGGATACTAGGAAGATGTCTTCAATTTCAGAAATATCAATAGCTATATCATGTAGTTGTTCTACAACGTCTTTAGAACTGGAAACCATAGGGTTATGAATATTCATACTATGTGCTTTCTCAATAGCCATTGATAAGATGTGTTTATACATCATACCTAATAGTTTGGATGGCTCTGCATTAATGGATGCAAAACCATTGACTATGGGTCTGCCTTTAAGGAGGTGTTCATTAGATAGGTTTGCTTTTTCTTTTAGTTTATGAACTTTAGGTGTAATATTAAGTGTTGGAGTTCTAATATCATCGATGTTTCGAGATACTAGAATGTCTAGATTGAATATATGACTAACAAAGTCATATTTATATTTATCTTTTATTTTATGTAGGTTATCATGTCCTACTGTAATAAGTGTTTGTATCTTATCTATGGGGAGTTGTATGTAGATATCATCATCTGTTAGTTGCCTATGATATTCTTGCTTATACCATGTTGTTGTATTTAAACTGAGGCCTAAGTTTTTATCTGCAACATTACATATCACGTCTTTATGTTTAGCTAGATTAGTTAGCAGTTTGTAACAGTTTGGCATTATATTAGTCCTAGGGAAATCTCCCCCCCCCACCCTCCCTCAATACATGCCAAATGCTATCTGTTCTACACCAACATACATTATTTCATCAGAAATACTCTAATCGTGTGTTATCTTGTCTACAAAGAGACATCCACATCCGCTATGCATATGGTACATGGTGGGGGGTGGGGGGGGGGGAATATTTCCTAGAAAATCTCCCCCCCCCCACCAATACAGTCACATGCTGTCTGTTCTACACCAACATACATTATTTTCTCCCCCAATCGCTATGCATATGGTACATGGTGGGCGGGGGGGGGGGGGGGGGGGGGGGGGGGTGGGGGGGGAATATTTCCTAGGAAATCTCTCCCCCCCCCCACCAATACATGGCACATGCTATCTGTCTACACCAACATACATTATCATCACCCCAATCGTAGCTAATTCTTGTCTACAAAGAGGCATTCACATCCGCTATGCATATGGTAGATGGTTGGGGGGGGGTATATTTCCTAGGAAAATCCCCCCCCCCTCTCCCCCCCGCCAATATGCGTCACATGCTAACTGTTCTACACAAACATTTTCACTTGATCAGAAATCTTCCCCCAATCTTGTGATCTTGTGATATTCTTGTCTATCAAGGGACTTACACTATGCATATAGTAGATTGGGGTGGGGTGTGATGGAGGTGATTTTTTATGTTCCCCTTTCTTATACTACCAACTGGCATACATTGTGCGTGCCTATGTGCACATATTTGGTGGGACATAATTCTGCTTTGTAGCATTCAAACACAAACTTTTGGGTGGGGTGGAGAATTTCCAGGGTGGGGGGGGGGGAGAATATCCTAGGGTCGAGCCTGGAAATATTCCCCCCCGGGGGGGAGAATTTCCTAGGAAATTCTTCCCCGGGGGGGGAATATTTCCAGGCTCGACCCTGGAAATCTTCCCCCGCGGGGGGGAAGATTTCCAGGGGGGAGAAATTCCTGTGACACCGGTACTGTCTTATAGAGGTCGCCCAAAAATGGCGACGACAGCCGTAGTTAATGCTTCTAAAAATAGATAAAAACGTGTTGACATAACTGTATCCGGCGAAACGGAATGTAGCATTTTAAACGTCACAATCTTGCCATCGCATGTAAACTGAAGATTTACCGCGGAAATTGACCTTTGGCGCAAGATCAAGGTCCTTGAAAGTCATCAGAAAAAATGGCAACATCAATTTTCTTGTTGTTTAGACTTTACAGAATACATTTATAATGGTTGCCAAAATTTATCAGAGCATGTGAACGGGAATGTTGAATGGACGCACCAGCGCCTGCACTAGCGCCTGCACTATTAACACATTTCTTTCTTATTACACTTCTTTTTTTTTTTTTGCAATCATTGCTCTTGAAATGTACGAATGAAAAGTGCCCTCCCTATAGTAAGTGATCTGTGGTTTCTAATTCTCTTCCAGTACTCATTAATAAACAATTGTAATGCATTATCTTGTCAAAAATAATCTATAATTATTTTAAGAAATTGTACATGTAAGGTATATAATGCATTTTGGTTGTTACATGTATCGATCGCCATTGTGTTCTACTATTATGTTGTATACCTCATGTTGTCATGTCATGTGACCTGAGTGAATAAACGATTGTTATATAAGAACTGGTGGAATAGTGACCCAATTATAGATGTATTTAATCCCTATAAAGAACATTGTGTGCCAACTGAGTAGGCATGTACCTTTAACACTTTCTACACCACATGCCTGTATAGCGGTATTGGCAAAAAGTGTAGATCCAGATGAGCCGGCTCATGACGAGCCCTCATCAGGATCTGCACTTTTTGCAAGTAATTTTCATTTGTTTAAGAACAAAAACACCCCCTTTTCATAAATATTAGTCTGAATCTCATTTTGTGACGGTTGAATTGGTTGAAAAATTATCATATCAAAATCCATTCCAGTTACTTATGTGTGAAAGGGTTAATACTGAAAAATACTACTTTTTTTTGCCCATCACTGTTTTTTCCAGGCGTCTTGTAGGTAGAATTTGGTTCAGAAATATGATGCAATTCTACAATTAAACTGTGTTTTCCTAATCTGTTTCTAGGCATATCTCAGACACAGTGTCTGTAAGTAGAAGGCGGCAACATGGTGGATGTGGAAGCGCGAGTGCGCATGTTCAGGAGGCGCATCGTGAGTTGTATCAGGGGGCCAACTGT
This sequence comes from Conchocele bisecta, assembly GCA_029237695.1. Taxonomy (NCBI): domain Eukaryota; kingdom Metazoa; phylum Mollusca; class Bivalvia; order Lucinida; family Thyasiridae; genus Conchocele; species Conchocele bisecta. The sequence continues at coordinate 80,231,838 of CM055272.1, forward strand.
CGTACTACATCTGATTCCCAAGATCAAGGAACTGGAAGGTGGTATGTATCATCTATGTATAACTCTATAAATATGAACAAGGCTTCTAACTTCAGTGTTTGACACTCGCCGAATCGGCATGGTAGTCCAAATATTGGAATAGTGACCCAATTATACATGTATTTAACAAGGAACTGGAAGGTGGTATGTATCATCTATGTATAACTCTATAAATATGAACAAGGCTTCTAACCTTGGTCGGACACGACCTCGTATCATAACAAAATAACGTACATGTTTAAAATTGTAATTTTCTATTGCATTCTATGTATTTCTGCAGGATAACGATAATTCTCAAATGATCATATGAACTTGCCATTATACAATATTGACGTTAGAGCTTTAAACATATTATTATACCCCCACAAACAAAGTTTGAGGGGGTATATAGAAGTCAGCTTGTCTGTCGGTCGGTCTGTTGGAAATTCCCTTCCGCTCTATATCTTCTACACCCATGCATGGATTATCAAATGGCTTGGCACAAATGTTTCTCATGATGAGAAGGTGTGTCGCGATCAATAACCACGCACCTACGTCCAAGGTCACAGTTGAAGGTCAAAGGTCAAACCTATCGAAATTCCCTTCCGCTCTATATCTTCTACACCCAGGGCTGTACAAATTGATTTTTTAGCCACTTGTCCCAGACAAGTGACTTGCCCTGACTTGTCCTGGAAAATATAATTTTCAGGGCAAGTAATTTTGAAAAAGTGACTTGTCCTCGTAATATTTCTTATACGAAACTGTCCCAAAACAAAAACTATTATCATAGTTGTTAAATATAATACAATTGAGCACATATACATATTATATTAAATATCTATAATAATAAACATTGTATAGTACATATTTATTCTTGTGGTCTTTTGTCACTGTGCCACCGCGGACATAACGTTGCGACGACATTTATCGGCAATAATAAAACATAACAAGAGTGCCGCAAGTCACAAAATACGCCCGTCGAATATGGGCCAGGCAGCGAAGATGCAGAAATGGAAAGCTGTCACCAAGGCAAGAAACATTAATGAGAATTTGAAAGTCTATAGCATTATTTCTTCATCTCGTTGTGCTAAACATGTATACTAATTTAGGCAGAGATAGAAAAGTAGAGTGTAAATTAGAAATGATAGGGAATTGGATACAATAATGTAGAAAAAATGACTAAGTTAAAAAGGTGATATTACGGTTTCGGAGAATTGTCACATTTGTTTGATTTCTTAGACCGTACAAACAATTGACAAATTCAGAAATCCACAACTTAATTTGTGTTTCTCGAGTCGGGTTTCATATGGTGGCGAGGAAATACGATCGATATTACACACCGTGGAAATCTTGTTGGAACGTAAATGTCAATTGTCACATAGGCCATTTCAGTTTACCGCGCGTTACGTCAGTTGTTATTCTAAGTACGTATGGTCGCTCGTTAGGAGCATTTCTTTCCTTCGTTTATAAGGTATGGGTTGTGGCCTAGTGCTTAGAACACCGACTTCCAATCTGGAGGTTGTGGGTTACAGGCCCGTAGCGGTGTGTAAAATAATGCCACGGCAGCCTTTTTAGCGGGGAAAATTCCACTTAGACCCTCAAAATTGGATGTTCAACGCAGGTCAAAATAATGCCACGGCAGCCTTTTTAGCGGGGAAAATTCCACTTAGACCCTCAAAATTGGATGTTCAACGCAGGTCAAAATAATGCCACGGCAGCCGCTACGGCCCTGGGGTTCAAACATCGCCTTGGGAATCAAACATACCTTCATAGTATGTCCATCCCATTCAATTTCACTTTTTCCTTCGTTTATATGTCGCGTATAAACGATAATTAAGAACCTTAACTCTTTCAGGCCTAGCAGCAGTGCTGTAGATAAGGCCTAACACTGCTGCTATGCCTGGAGTCTAAGACACCTGCACTGGCTGCAGCTGCCTGAACATTTTATGTGTGTACAGTGTTACATGCTGGGATAAAACATGCTATAACTAGGAAGATAAACTCACCAATTTTTTTGAAATAATCCACAATATATATTCCCACAATTCTGTGTATTTTTTTTATAATTGGCACTATGTATTGTATCCATAATAGTAAATTAAACACAAAACAATTGTATTATTTTCCAATGTTGTGAACTATTCTAGAAATAAAATGTACATCTTCATATATATATATAGTTATTTACAGTGTGTTGTTTTATTTTTTTACCGTATGTTGTATATCTTTCCGGGAATCTGGCCAAATGGTATGGCTTGAAACAATCCCGGCAGAGATTCACGTTGCACGCCATGCAACCGTACCTTGGTTCCCTCCGCCGACCGACTTTTGAACACTCTTTGCAAGTCCGTTTCTTGCCAAGGTCCGTAATCCAACAATCGGATCCATCAGCCTGCTTTTCCTTCAGTGCCTGTCGTTTTCTTTTTTGTTGGTAATCGCCTATCATCTGCTTCGCTAATTTCTGGTGAAAAGCGAGCTGTGTGAGAGGTTTGTCCTTTCCTCGGCGGGATTTCTGTTGGTGATTGGGGGATTCTCTCTTCAACACGAAGGCGGCGACAATGGAAATATCCACAAGAAACCAAAACAGGTACTTCCACCATTTAGCTGCTTTCCTCCCGATGGCATACATGGCACGAAGCTGGTCAGCTGTGTGTACATTCTCACAACCTGCGGACAATGTACATTTTTTACTGTCCCATCTTTTTGTTTCCGTGCAACCTCTGTGGCATTAGCTGGATCAAAGTTGGTTGACAGCAGGTAAACATTTTTCTTGTCACGCCAAGCCGTTGCTACCATGTTCCCCTTCTGCCTCATTATGGAGTCGCCTTGGAGTTTCATTTTTTTATTTTTGACAGCAGCAGGTATACCCCGGCGATTTACTCTGAAGGTGCCACATCCATACGTTCCATTTCGTAGCAGGGTGTCCAGTAGCGTTACGGATGTAAAATAATTGTCCATATAGATGTGGTGGTTGTTGTTGTAGATTGGGTGGCACAAGTCCATTACCACCCTATCACCAAGTGCCTGTTCACCAGCTCTGGTTTCTTTGCCACAATACACTTGGAAGTCATTGATGTATCCATTGTGTGGGTCGGCGCGAACCCAGACTTTGATCCCGCGCTTTGTGGGCTTCATTGGGATATATTGTTTGAAGTCAAGTCTGCCGGTGTAAGCGATCATGGCCTCATCCACTGTCGACTCTCTGTGTGGCCTGTAATTTGACATCAGGGACCGCGGCGCACAGCTTCAATCACCGGTCAACTGGTAACATGGTAAGCTTGTCATGGCCGGGCTGCCCTCTCTCTGGATTTGCGGAGTTGTCAGCGACATGAAAGTACTGGCTAATTTTATCAAACCGATCCCTGGTTAATTATCTTGTCGCTGATTCCGCATGGTCGAAACATTGCATCCGTAGACCAATACATATCCAGTGTCGGTGCCTGAACAATGCCCATGACAATTTGAAAGCCAATGTAGGCCCTGATTTCTTCTTTGGTTACAGGACGCCATTTTTCATCAGCTTTTTTCTGGATACACACAGATGCATAACGGTTCGTCTCCTCAGCAATGTTTTGGAACATTTCATCACTGAATATTAGTGTCAGAAAGTCCAATTCACTCTTTTCCTCTAACATTATATGTACTGGACCAGGATTTCCCGTGAAATCTCGCGTAATTACGGGCTGAAATCGGTCGCTCCAAATCGCTTCCCCACCCACTTCATTATCGCTGTCGCTCGAATCCATGCCGTTTCGTAACATTGACAGCTGGATTTCATCATCGGAATCGTATTCTGAATAATCTTCTTCCGATACAGAAATATCTGAGCCTTCATTATTTCTAATTCCCATCAACCGATGCTCACTTTCTAACACGTCATGATCGGAAAACCCATCAAAATCACTTTCATTTTCACTGATTGACGCCATTGTTTAGAATTTCCGCGAGGTTAAATATTGACACGAAAATATTGACCAATAATGCGTGGTTTTATATCTATTTTTGGCCGACTGTACACAAAAGTGTGTAGAAAAATCGGTGATCGTTTTACGTACGCTATTCGGCCCGACTGAAGTCGGCTATCGACAAACAAACATGTTTCATTTTCACGACTGTAGGCGTGTTTCGACGTTCTGCGGTGCAAATATACCACGACTGCAGTCGGGATTAGGCCTGAATGAGTTAAATTCCATTTCCACCCCGTGAAGGAACATGCATTTATTTCTCTAAAGTTAGGTGTCTTGGCCTGTCGACGCAGTGAGACGAAAACTTTAACATACATAAAATAAATCAATAACCATCGATCGCTGCAGAATATTTTCGCTAATTCGCTAATTACTTTCAAATTTGATTAAATTAATATAATCAGGGTCGCTGTAGATTGCTATATCACTTTCTTGCGATACACAGGTACTGTGTAACACAGTAGCTGCGAATCGCCAGGACGCCCGCGGCATTATCGATCGATAAAGTGGTCAGTTTTGGGATTAAGTTTATGACAGTCCGGTTCCAAAAAACGGGTTTGTGGCGGGACGTTCTAACAGAAAATAGTGACTTGCCCGGGACTAAATTCCAGCATAGAGGCACTTGCCCGAGATTAAAACCGACTTGTCCCGGGCGTCGGGCGTTCCAATTTGTACAGCCCTGACATCGATGCATGGATTATCAAATGGCTTGGCACAAATGTTTCTCCAAGGTCACAGTTGAAGGTCAAAGGTCAAACCTATTGAAATTCCCTTCCGCTCTATATCTTCTACACCGATGCATGGATTATCAAATGGCTTGGCACAAATGTTTCTCATGATGAGAAGGTGTGTCACGATCAATAACCACGCACCTACGTCCAAGGTCAAGGTCACAGTTGAAGGTCAAAGGTAAAACCTATTGAAATTCCCTTCCGCTCTATATCTTCTACACCGATGCATGGATTATCAAATGCCTTGGCACAAATGTTTCTCAGGATGAGAAGGTGTGTCGCGATCAATAATCACGCACCTACGTCCAAGGTCACAGTTGAAGGTCAAAGGTCAAACCTATTGCAGGCTTCAGACAGATAAACTGCATAGTTTGTGTACACAACTCCTCTGAAACCGTTCAGTGGATTGATCTGAAACTATACACACTTTTTATGCCAAACAAATATTTTTTTTACAAAAATATCATCCTTTTAACTTTTTTCTTTTTTTATTAAATTGATTCATTGCGTTCTTACGTTCATTGCGTTCTTGACAAACTCGGCACAGAGTTTTTAATCAAAATCATATTAATCCATTACTCGTGTAAGATCCTCTATAACTGATGAATGAATTATGAATTGAAAACCAGCTGTAAATCAATATTCTTTGCATAATTATGTTCAAACTACATGTATGCTATTTTAGCTAGTTAACAATTATTCTCAAATGAACATGTGGGGTTGTCTAGTTGCGGAGGTAACTGTTGCAATCTACCCCCGTACAGTCCGATGGTACGGTAGTAATTACAAGTCACCGTTCGCAACTAGGGGGTTGTCCTATTTTCGAGCTCTTCGAAATGCACTTTCCTGTGTTTTACGGCATTTAAATTCAGACGCCAACTGGTGGTAAACTGTGATCTATGTAAACTCCGTGGCTGAGCGGGGGGTTGCAACCCCGGAACCCCCACTCCAGTAGCCTATTTCACCAACATTGAAAAGTATCTAGCAAAGTATACTTTGAGGGAGAAATTTTAAATTTTAGGAGAAATTTAATAATTTTTATTATACTGACTTTATTACATTATCACAGCCAATAAATTCAGTATAATAATTCTGCATACTTTTAATCATCAAGTATATGCAGTCGTTAGTTCTATATGAAATAATGCATTTCAGGAAAAATAAATGATTACTCCCTCAAAGTATACTTTGCTAGAAAAGTATACTATATGCAATGTTGGAGAAATCGGCTACAGATCTGCCCCTGCTTTTCATCAAATTATGACAACCATTATGACAACCAAAAAATTTTTTTCTGGGTGAGAACCGCCAGAGCCGTGGCTAAATTGTCCACCGTGGCATTATAAGGTTCGACCAGTACGTTATTGTTACATTTCCGTCGGAAATATCGTGTAATTTGAGCATATATGCAGTACTTTCGGTACTTTGACAACCCATTCCATTCAGACAGCTGATTTACACAAACATTTCGGGGCCGCAGTACACGTCGCGTGATGCAGCCGTATCAATTTCAAAATGTCAGTGCAACCGTTGTGAACTGGTCTGGTGACGTAATTGCGCGTTCTAGTAACATCATGGGACACATGCATTATGTAGGTGTTGGCTTGGCCCTGGAATGAGCATTTTTGTCGAGCCCGCTTGCGACAAGCGAGACATAGTGATCACAATGACGTCCGGGTGTGCGTGCGTCCGTCAGTCTGAAATCTGTGTTAACGTTTTTAAATACCTTATACAGTCGTTTCTGTCAAAATGTTCCGTGTTTATACGTGTACAAAGTGTTGTGCATTGCGTATCCGTGGAGTTTCTGTTAGTTGCGTTTCAAACCGTGTGTCGTCTACGTGTAATACGTTTTCGGCCATGCGTTGCGTTTCCCCACTCTTGCGCATGCGCGAAAGTCGAACAAACCGCGTTCAACGCATTGAGTTTCAAAAGCGTGTAATCCGTGTACAACGGTTGTAAACGTATGCAACGGTTGTAAACAACGCATTGAGTTTCAAAAGCGTGTAATCCGTGTACAACGGTTGTAAACGTATACAACGGTTGTAAACGTATACAACTCTAAGGTAAACCGTTTAAACGGTTTAACGCTTTCTTTGACAAACGGTTACACGCTTCTACATGTACACAGCATCGTACAGATGAAACCGTGTTAACCGTGTTATACGTATAACACGTTTCCACGGGTTTTAACGCATTACATGTTTTGGTATCCCAACCGTGTATCGCGTAGAATGCGCATGCTCAGATCGTTCTTCGTGTGTGTATATATACTTCTAGACTGCAGGGCTTCTAAAATTTTCAGTTTTCCGGATCTGGACCGATTTTTGAACTCTCAGACCGATTGAGATTTGAAAACTAGTCTTAAAAATCGGTCCGAGAAAAATTGCCAGTCGGCTGCTATTTCGCTATAAACCTTGTAAATTTACCGGTTTTGACCACCAAGTAATTTATGACACATATCCGCGGGCCATATCCGTGTTAAACCAGTGTGCAGCTCGCTGTGTATTCAGTTTCTCCAACTATCGATTTTTCTTAACACACGTGTGGGACAGGTGTATAGCGGATTAGTGACTGAAATAGACTGGCTTCAGCGTAAAGATACGAGAGTTCCTAGACTCGCCATTTCTGATGATGTTAAAGTAAAATAAAGAAACCATGCACTGTGTTTATCTGTGTTCGTACTATTTAACCCCAAGTAACTGACACGGACTATCGGCCCGGGCTATTCCATATTAAGTTAGGAACTGTTACATTACGCTGTTGTAGGGGTCATTTTTAGCTCGACTATTCGAAGAATAAGTAGAGCTTATGTTGTCACCCCGGCGTCGGCGTCGGCGTCACCGTCACGCCTTGGTTAAGGTTTTTAGTCAAGCTTGTATATGGAATACTACTGGCCCTACACCCACCATACTTGCACAACTTCATCTCCTAGTGATGTACATCAATAACCCCTGATCTATATTTGACCTTCACCTACATTTCCCCTTGAATTACTTGGTTAATTCCCATTGGTTAAGGTTTTTAGTCAACCTTGGTTAAGGTTTTTAGTCAAGTTTGTATATGCAATACTACTGGCCCTACACCCACCATACTTGGACAACTTCATCTCCTAGTGATGCACATCAATAACCACTGATCTATATTTGACCTTGACCTACGTTTCCTCTTGAATTACTTACTTAATTCCCCTTGGTTAAGGTTTTTAGTCAACCTTGATTAAGGTTTTTTTCAAGCTTGTACATTGAATACTAGTGTGCATCCAGACACCATACTTTTCAACAACCTTTTCTCATAGGTATGTACATCAATAACCCCTGATCTATATTTGACCTTGACCTACATTTCCTCTTCAATTACTTACTTAATTCCTTTTGGTTAAGGTTTTTTAGTCAACCTCTATATGGAATACTACTGGCCCTACACCCACCATACTTGCACAACTTCATCTCCTATGAGTACATCAACAACCCCTGATCTATATTTCACCTTGACCTACATTTCCTCTTGAATTACTTAATTCCCCTTGGTTAACGTTTTTAGTCAAGCTTGTAGATGGAATACTCCTGGCCCTACACCAACCATACTTGGACAACTTCATCTCCTGTGATGTACATCAACAACCCCTGACCTATATTTGACCTTGACCTACATTTAACCTTGAATTCCTTACTTAATTCCCCTTGGTTAAGGTTTTTACTCGACCTTGGTTAAGCTTTTTACTCAAGCTTGTACATGGAATACTATTGTGCATACAGACACCATAATTGGACAACCTTTTCTCATAGTGATGTACATCAATAACCCCTGATCTATATTTGACCTTGACCTACATTTCCTCTTGAATTACTTACTTAATTCTCTTTGGTTAAGGTTTTTAGTCAAGCTTGTAGATGGAATACTCATGGCCCTACACCAACCATACTTGGACAACTTCATCTCCTAGTGATGTACATCAACAACCCCTGACCTATATTTGACCTTGACCTACATTTAACCTTAAATTACTTACTTAATTCCCTTGGTTAAGGTTTTTACTCAACCTTGGTTAAGGTTTTTAGTCAAGCTTGTAGATGGAATACTATTGTGCATACAGACACCATACTTGGATAACTTTTTTCTCATAGGGATGTACATCAATAACCCCTGACCTTTATTTTACCTTCACCTACATTTAACCTTCAATTACTTGGTTAATGTTTATAGTCAAGCTTGTATATGGAATACTTCTGGGCCTACATCAACCATACTTGGACAACTTTATCTCCTAGTGATGTACATCAATAATCCCTGACCTATATTTGACCTTGACCTACTTTTATCCTTGGATTACTTAGTTATCTCCCCTTGGTTACGTTTTTTACTCAAGCTTGTATATGGAATACTCCTGGGCCTACAGCAACCATACTTGGAAAACCACGCACCTACGTCCAAGGTCAAGGTCACTGTTGAAGGTCAAAGGTCAAACCTATTGAAATTCCCTTCAGCTCTGTATCTTCTACACCGATGCATGGATTATCAAATTGCTAACCACGCACCTACGTCCAAGGTCACAGTTGAAGGTCAAAGGTCAAACCTATTGAAATTCCCTTCCGCTCTATATCTTCTACACCGATGCATGGATTATCAAATGTCTTGGCACAAATGTTTCTCAGGATGAGAAGGTGTATCGCGATCAATAACCACGCACCTACATCCAAGGTCCAGGTCACAGTTGAAGGTCAAAGGTCAAAAATATTGAAATTCCCAAATGGCTTGGCACAAATGTTTCTCACGATGAGAAGGTGTGTCGCGATCAATAACCACGCACCTATGTCCAAGGTCAAGGTCACTGTTGAAGGTCAAAGGTCAAACCTATTGAAATTCCCTTCCTCTCTATGTCTTCTACACCGATGCATGGATTATCAAATGGCTTGGCACAAATGTTTCTCATGATGAGAAGGTGTGTCGCGATCAATAACCACGCACCTACGTCCAAGGTCAAGGTCACAGTTGAAGGTCAAAGGTCAAACCTATTGAAATTTCCTTCCGCTCTATATCTTCTACACTGATGCATGGATTATCAAATTGCTAACCACGCACCTACGTCCAAGGTCACAGTTGAAGGTCAAAGGTCAAACCTATTGAAATTCCCTTCCGCTCTATATCTTCTACACCGATGCATGGATTATCAAATGCCTTGGCACAAATGTTTCTCAGGATGAGAAGGTGTATCGCGATCAATAACCACGCACCTACATCAAAGGTCAAGGTCACAGTTGAAGGTCAAAGGTCAAAAATATTGAAATTCCCAAATGGCTTGGCACAAATGTTTCTCACGATGAGAAGGTGTGTCACGATCAATAACCACGCACCTATGTCCAAGGTCAAGGTCACTGTTGAAGGTCAAAGGTCAAACCTATTGAAATTCCCTTCCTCTCTATGTCTTCTACACCGATGCATGGATTATCAAATGGCTTGGCACAAATGTTTCTCATGATGAGAAGGTGTGTCGCGATCAATAACCACGCACCTACGTCCAAGGTCAAGGTCACAGTTGAAGGTCAAAGGTCAAACCTATTGAAATTCCCTTCCGCTCTATATCTTCTACACTGATGCATGATTATCAAATTGCTAACCACGCACCTACGTCCAAGGTCACAGTTGAAGGTCAAAGGTCAAACCTATTGAAATTCCCTTCCGCTCTATATCTTCTACACGATGCATGGATTATCAAATTGCTAACCACGCACCCTAACGTCCAATGGTCACAGGTTGAGAGGTCAAAGGTCTTTAAACCTATTGAAATTCCCTTCCGCTCTATATCTTCTACAACCGATGCATGGATTATCAAATGGCTTGGCACAACTGTTTCTCATGATAGAAAGGTGTGTCGCAATCAATAACCACGCACCTACGTCCAAGGTCAAGGTCACAGTGAAGGCAAGGTCAAACCTATTGAAATTCCCTTCCGCTCTATATATTCTACACCGAGGCATGGATTATCAAATGCCTTGGCACAAATGTTTCTCAGGATGAGAAGGTGTGTCTCGATCAATAACCACGCACCTACGTCCAAGGTCAAGGTCATAGTTGAAAATGCCTCGTTTTCTTTGGCTGCCAGTGGGGGTATTCGTGTGCCGACAGGCCACATTTCTAGTTTCCCTTGGTTAATGTTTTTAGTCAACCTTGGTTTTTATGTAGGCCGCAGCCACCTTCTTTGTCAAGCTATGTGTACATCGACAACCCTCGTAGTCGAGCTATGCTGTTCTCCTACAGCTCTTGTTGTGTATATAAAATGTACATGTACGTGGGAATGCCACAGATCCTGATGAGCCGGCTCACGTGATCTACAATTCGTAAACATTTTGATAAACGACAAGGTACATCTGTCGTGTTAAAAGCGTGACTCATTAGGCATCAGGGATTAGGGATCAATTGAAGTGCTAAATCACACCGCCGATGTACTTTGAACTCGATCTGAGGGTATGTATTCGCGATATTTTAAAAGGGAAGAAACAAGGACGCCTCGAAGCGATCGGGGCCGAACAGGTATTCGCGTTAAAACGTGTAACCGTTGTACACGTTTCAACGCTTTCATATAGCTACACGCTTCCAGGTAAAGCGTTGTACACGTTTCAACTCTTTCACCTCGCTACATGTACATATGTATACGCCAAAGCGTGTTATACGCATTGAAGCTAAACGTATTACACGCTTTAAAACTAAATGGTTTGACAATGTGTATTACACGTGTACGAACCGTATTATATGTTTAAACAATGTATACAACGCATTTAAACTAAACGGTTTGACAATGTGTATTACACGTGTACGAACCGTATTATACGTTTAAACAACGTATACAACGCTACAGCAAACCGTTGCGTTCGCGTTGCGTTCGCGTTGAGTTTGCAAGTGTTGTCTACGGTGGAACAAAAACGGAAACTGCACTGTATCTCTGCAGTCCTAAGTCACATTGACTTGAAACTTCATATGCTTATTATAGTCATCATCCATATAGTCATGCTGTATCCCACTCATGCGGCCCCATTACCCCAAGGTCAAGGTCAAATGACTTAGAGGTTTGTGTTCAATTTTTATCAAAAGTTGCGTTCAAGTTGTCAGATACCTACTATCTCTGTAACCGTAAGTCAGATTTGCTTGAAACTTCATATGCTTATTGGTCATCATCCGTAAATTCATATTGATTGTTGTTAGTGTCTGTTGTATATGATCAACTGGCACGTATTTGTACTTCTTTGCTATGGTTCGCATCACAGTGAAGGATCATAGTCCGGTCCTCGTCCTCATCGTCACCTTGTCCCACAATATAATGACTTACATTGCTGCACAATTCGTCATCTGCTCCACACTGACATATTTCAGAACAATTCATATTCTGTGACCTGCAGGAGCACTGGGACTGGCATTTCGTTTTCTGACAACCACACTTTATCGGATGGGATATCACTGTCGGGGCCGGGGGTTTCATTGTTGGAATCGGTAGTAAAGAAGAACCGTCATTGTCTGTTTTCCAGCCATATTCAGTTGGTGGTGGTAAATCTGGGTTTGGAACATCCTTCAGATACCACACCATTGCCTGGTAATGTGCTCTTGCAATTGCCTGCTTCAGTGCTCCTACCCAGCAAACAGACGTCGGATCTAGGTCGTATTCAAGGTCGCGACGTCGGAGACGCAAATCCAAAGTCAGCCCAATCTCGAAACGAAGTCGGATTACGACGTCGTACTGACGTTGTTTGCTAGTCGTAGTTCGTCGCGACACCATCGATGACATATGTTTTTATCGCGAAATGATCAAATATTCAGCAATTTCCATCTGCACGATTGTCGTCTGCAGCAGGATAAGGGTTAAAGTGAATTAAGTCCCTTCTATATGATTCCATCGAGTAGCGAATCGCACCATAAATTTATGGCAAAAATATATGTGAAAGTATAATAAAATACATTTGCAGGCATGGGAAATTTCCGGATTAATCCGGAAATCCGGATTTGAGGTCCCAGGGACCACTTTTGTGAATCTTGTAAATCCGTTGAGAATGGCGATAAAAAATTACAATTTTCGAAAACAATTTTTTTTTTTTTTTCTCGAAAATTATAATTTTTTATCGCCATTCTCAACGGATTTACAAGATTTTTTTTTTAATTGGCGATTCTTTTATTTTCCCCAGCGGAATCCCTGTTATACATGTACTGACTTCTTGTTGCAAGTATTATTTTAAATTGAAATGGATTATGTTGCCAATTTTTCCTAATTATAGCATATTTTTTCAGGGGAAAATGTGATCTATTTAATGCTAAATATACCTCAGAATGAAGCACAGAGCATCTAGAATTGAAAATAAATTATGGGGAGCATACCCCCAGACCCCCCTAGCAAATCGCAGCGCAATTTCTAGACGATAAAACCCGACATTGAATTGATGTCTGATCCAGACGTTGGATAAAGGTCGTTTTCTGACGTCGGATAGACGTTGGATTATATCTGAAAATGAAAGTTTTTTAGACGTCGGAATGCGACGTTGAAATGACGTCAGAATTAGACGTCTACCCAACATCGGATTCTGACGTTCGTTCGACGTCGGATTCCGACATCAGTCCGACGACGGATTCCGACGTCCGTTTGACGTCGGATTCCGATGTCCGTTCGACTACTTCTAAAAAACTTTCATTTTCGAACATAATCCGACGTCGGAAACCAACGTCAGTCCGACGTCTATCTGACGTCGTGTGCCCACTGGGTAGGATAGGGGGCAATTTTTTACCCTCTAACTGTTTATTTGTGAGGAGTTTCCATCTCGATTCACCAACATTAGTAATGCTGGCTCCGGGATTGTAGCGCTGGCATGCGAATGTCTCGATAGATTCCCGAATCTTTTGATGTCAGACTCCTGGAAGCAATCAAATCAAGACATGCAGATGTTATTTCAGCGGAACAATTATTTAGTGTTTTCCAACAACTCATTTTGCTCTTTCTTGCACACCTTCCAGTCTGGTCAGCTCCACTGCACGCATGACAGCCGGACAATGCTTCGGCCCTCAGGACCCCAAGAGCACAAACAATCGGGGCTAATGGCTTTTGTTCCCAACTCATGTGACAAAGAACGTGCGCTCACAAAGTTGGCTGTACCGACGAATGGCAAGCGCTAGGACATCGGTGTCTGGTGATTGAATGTGAAGCTCGGTAGCTCCTCGTTGAACGGCATCTATCAATATTTGATGGAATTTCATTAAATAATTTTTTTGGGGGAGGGTGACTTTTTTGTTATTGATAAAAAAAGTACTTAATTTTAAATATTTTTTAGATTTAATGTGTTTAATAGCCAAAAGTTCGTCGGCAGAAAAACGTGGAACAGACAGTAGGTTGAGATCCCATAAGCCGGCACGTGTGGCTCGGATGAATGTGTATATCAACATTACCAGTGCTCCAGATAAGGTGCGTATTTGCGTAAATACCCAATTAAAATTGCCAAAAACCCAATTGAAATCAGAAGTAGTGAGTATCAAAAAGCAATGAAAAATTTGTGGTATCTTTATCATGCTACAGAAAACAATAAACAGACCACAAATATAGCACATTTTCTTATTTTTCATTTAGAAGCAAAGTATTCAAGAAGTGTGGTATGCTGAAATTTTTGAAATACCCAATTGCTTCAGAAATGATGGAGTGACAATACTCAATTACTAATTCCTTATCTGGAGCTCTTGCATGTATCATCGCACAAACTTGAAGTGCGGACTTTCGACTTCTTTTGTCTGATCAAACTGGGTCATGACCTCTAGAAGCTTGCTGGATTCAAGCATCTCCTTGAAGAACACATCAAGATAAAGATAATTAAGTGCACGGACTGTAGTAATATTAGCTTCGACAGCGCTTTTCATGTGTCTAGCTTCAAGGATTTCACGTGTTGTGGCTGGACCATATATGTCTGCCTCAGTCAGTGCTTCATCCAAACCACAGTCCTCAACATAGCTGCCAACTACTCTGAGGGCTGCCTGATGATTACCGTATGCATTTCACCCAGTCTGAGCACACATTTACCATAGCAATCATGTCGGTTCATGTCCACCTTCTTGGCGCACTCATACAGAGCCACATCCAGAGTGAGTACATTTACTGACTTCCAGACAGCACCAGTGACTACGCCATTGATGTACTATGCATGTTTCAAAACTGTCAGGGTTTGCTATTCATGAGCAGGTGCTGCTACCAAAGGCAGAGCAGCAACTTCAGTCAACGGTTTTGTTGATGCTAGAGAAGAAGTGTAGGCTATCCATGTTGGGATATTGTACTTTTCAGATTTGCTAGTTTTGCTATGAGGTGGAGTATCTCCTTGCATTTCATCTTTGACTGCTTTCGGTAGATTTTTGTCAGCTCGCTCGTTGGAGGTATTATTATTGGACTCACAAACCTCGCTTGTGCACATAATACTACGCGCAAGTAACCAGACTGTGTCCTGTGGTGTTGTAAGGCTTGATGGTACTTTTACCAGAACCTGGCATTAAACTTTGAAATGAGGAATGTTTGCTAGGTTACACACTAGGTGCATAGCAAGGGACTAGTAGCCGATTTCATCAAAATTGCAAAGTATACTTATCTAGCAAAGTATACTTTGAGGGAGTAATCATTTATTTTTTCCGAAATGCATTATTTCATATAGAACTAACGACTGCATATATTTGATGATTACAAGTATGCAGAATTATTATACTAAATGGCTGTTATAATGTAATACATTCAGTATAATAAAAAATAATGAATTTATCCTAAAATTGAAAATTTCTCCCTCAAAGTATACTTTGCTAGAAAAGAATACTTTGCAATAATGGTGAAATCGGCTACAGATCAGTTGAAGACTTCAGGGAACTGTAAAGGATTCATGAATGCCATCATAATGTTTACCCTTCACATTGCTCCCAACCAAATCACTTTAAGTTGGTAATAAAATTATGACCTTTACGTGAACCATGGGTCAACATTTCAACAAATCTGAAAGAGCATCAGTGGTCGAACAATTTTGTAGTTTCGTTTCGGCTTGTCAGTTTATGAGAAAATGGTTAAGAATTTGGCCCACTTTTGGGATGGCGGCCATCTTGGATTGCGTGGTGCCGCCATTTTTTATTACATTTGAAAAGGTTTCAGCAAAGAATAATTCTGTAACATTTGACCAACATCCGCCAAGCGGTTCATGAGATGTAGCATATAGAAGTTGGTAACTGAAGAATGATCATTTTACCTTTCAGTGGCCATCTTGGATGATCTAATTGTACATAATAATGACATTACCTTGGTACTTGACCATCCCATTTGATCAGTTACATGCTCCATTAACGTGTTCGCCACGTATTATAGTTGCCGTTACGGGTACCGGTCCCGGTTGGTACCGGTACCAGCTTATAGAGGTCGCCCAAAAATGGCGACGACAGCCGTAGTTAATGCTTCTAAAAATAGATAAAAACGCGCATTTTAAACATCACAATGTTGCCATCGCATGTAAACTGAAGATTTACCGCGGAAATTGACCTTTGGCGCAAGATCAAGGTCCTTGAAAGTCATCAGAAAAAAATGGCAACATCGATTTTCTTGTTGTTTAGACTTTACAGAATACATTTATAATGGTTGCCAAAATTTATCAGAGCATGTGAACGGGAATGTTGAATGGACGCACCAGCGCCTGCACTAGCGCCTGCACTATTAACACATTTCTTTCTTATTACACTTCTTTTTTTTATGCCCCCGCTATTCTTTAGTAACTTCTA
This sequence comes from Conchocele bisecta, assembly GCA_029237695.1. Lineage (NCBI taxonomy): Eukaryota > Metazoa > Mollusca > Bivalvia > Lucinida > Thyasiridae > Conchocele > Conchocele bisecta. Next base: position 80,248,309 of record CM055272.1, read on the forward strand.
CATGGCTTCACATATTATGTCAATATTTATACACGTGATACATATGAACATGCCTTACACACTCCACCCCCCAGTACTTCCACCTTGACCTTTGGCCTTGACCTTTTCCACTTTAAATGTTTGGTTGGCACTTTGGGACAAATCTACGTGCACGTTTCTCAATCCTACACTAACTTCTCAATACTTTTGCCAATCGCTTAAATATTTATACACATGATACATATGAACATGCCCTACACACACCACCACCCAGTACTTCGACCTTGACCTTTGACCTTCACCTTTTCTACTTTAAATGTTATTTACTTAGCACTTTGGACAAATTTACGTGCACGTTTCTCAATCCTACAATAACTTCTCAATATTTTTGCCAATCCCTTAAATACTTATATACACATGATACATATCAACATGCCCTACACACTCCACCACCCAGTACTTCAACCTTGACCTTTGACCTTCACCTTTTCTACTTTAAATGTTTACTTACCACTTTGGGACAAATCTACGTGCACGTTTCTCAATCCTACAATAACTTCTCAATACTTTTGCCAATCCCTTAAATATTTATACACATAATACATATGAACATGCCTTACACACTCCACCACCCATTACTTCGACCTTCACCTTTGACCTTCACCTTTTCCACTTTAATTGTTTACTTGCCACTTTGGGACAAATCTATGTGCGCGTTTCTCAATCCTACACTAACTTTCACACACGCATTGCTCCAATGGTCCTCTACCGCCCTGTGACAAATCCACATTCCTCCTGACCCCGCTAAACACAGGGTCAACGTCACAGAATTGGTGCGTTTCAAACCTTAACATTCAGTTAAATGGCTTATAATTTGTGTTTCCTTGCTCGGATCTGCTTCACATTTCACACACGCATTGCTACAATGGTCCTCTACTGCCCTGTGACAAATCCACGTCCCGCCCCCACTAAGCCCAGGGTCAAGGTGCGTTCAAAACCTTAACGCTCGTGTAAATGGCTTACAATCAAATATGCCTCGTTTTCTTTGGCTGCCAGCGGGGGCATTCGTGTGCCGACAGGCCACATTTCTAGTTTTGCAATCATTGCTCTTGAAATGTACGAATGAAAAGTGCCCTCCCTATAGTATGTGATCTGTGGTTTCTAATTCTCTTCCAGTACTCATTAATAAACAATTGTAATGCATTATCTTGTCAAAAATAATCTATAATTATTTTAAGAAATTGTACATTTCAAGAGCAATGATTGCAAAACTAGAAATGTGGTCTGTCGGTCACCAGGTCACACTTTGCACGTGAAACTGGATTACCAACAGATGATTGTAAACACCATCAGGTGTGCAGCTAGACAGAAAATGATATGTCGCAAATGTGCTAGTTTGGGATAGGTGGGCACGGCGGCATATTTCTTTATGCGCCGTTTGAAAACGGAACTCATCGCATTCACAAAAACGCGCGATCACGAGGCGAAAACGCGATATTGAATACAATAGAATATATATCATGTTTTCGCCTCGCGATTTTGCAGTCTCGCGATTTGGTCTCGCGTTTTCGCGATTTTGTGTATAGGTCGACGATGCGATACAGCAACCAATAACACGTATCGAAATATGTTTTCTTTTCAATAAACATGTATTGGCAGTACATTAGAATCGTCTCCTAAGACATTTATTATGTTTTTGTTGTCGAGAACTACTGATGTTTGTCCGCATTTGTTCTATTTCTCAATACAAACATGTTTTGGCTGCACATAAGAATCGTCTCCTAAAACAATGTGTACGTGTTCTGTTTTAGGACATGTGACAACCTTGTGTGTTCGCGGTTTCTCGCATAGGTTGCGATCGTGAAGCGTGATCGCGAGATTTCGAGTGCACAACTTATTCCACCCGGCTACATACGGACATGCCGCAACCTATCGACTGTCAACTGATGAACATTGGACATTTCGCTATTGTGTATTATTATGAGTTGGCTGACGGACGAGTTGGTTGAAGGCCGAAACGGAAGTCGTCGGTCATAAAATCAACGAAAACTAACGACCCATACGATTTCTAATTACCTCTAAGGTAATAATCGCAATTTCCATTTACCGATCTATTGGAAATGAATACTTATGACCGTATTTAAATTTTGATTGGAAAAATATAATATATAATATAATATAAACGTGAACGTCGGCATGTAATACATGTCTATAGGCCGATGTTACGATACAGAAGATATGTTCCTTTACTTCCATACACATTTTTGGAGATATTACGCCGATTCGCGTGACGATATGTGACCTTAAAGAAATTGCAGCAAAGTGTATGAAATTCCGCGAGGCCGAACAACTCGGCAAATAAAAAAATATGCGGGTTTGGTTTCGCGGTGCCTGTACTGTATGAGACGATTTTCAAAGTTTTGTCAGCCATATATGCACTCCTCTGACCACATTACCTGTACGCTGGCACGGTGATGCGCCGTGGTGCGCCGTGGGCTAATACGGTGGGTCACGGGGGAACTCGGTGTGCAGCAGATTCGGTCTTTAAAATATTCCCACGGTGGTGATTTTTGCCTCTCCACCGTGACGGGTGGGATTTCCACCCGACACGGTGGGAGGAATGTTTATGCCCACTCTCCATCCGATCACGGGGTCGAGTGGGAAAAGGGACAAAGCACTCTGAGTGTACTGTATTTAATCCCTATAAAGAACATTGTGTGCCAACTGAGTAGGCATGTACCTTTAACACTTTCTACACCACATGCCTGTATAGCGGTATTGGCAAAAAGTGTAGATCCAGATGAGCCGGCTCATGACGAGCCATCTCATCAGGATCTGCACTTTTTGCAAGTAATTTTCATTTGTTTAAGAACAAAAACACCCCCTTTTCATAAAGATTAGTCTGAATCTCATTTTGTGACAGTTGAATTGGTTGCACAATTATCATATCAAAATCCATTCCAGTTACTTATGTGTGAAAGGGTTAATACTGAAAAATACTACTTTTTTTTGCCCATCACTGTTTTTTCCAGGCGTCTTGTAGGTAGAATTTGGTTCAGAAATATGATGCAATTCTACAATTAAACTGTGTTTTCCTAATCTGTTTCTAGGCATATCTCAGACACAGTGTCTGTAAGTAGAAGGCGGCAACATGGTGGATGTGGAAGCGCGAGTGCGGATGTTCAGGAGCCGCATCGTGAGTTGTATCAGGGGGCCAACTGTCGTACTACATCTGATTCCCAAGATCAAGGAACTGGAAGGTGGTATGTATCATCTATGTATATAACTCTATAAATATGAACAAGGCTTCTAACTTCAGTGCTTGACACTCGCCGAATCGGCATGGTAGTCCAAATAAAAATATTTGGGCTAGTAAAAATTTTGGAATCCCATATTTCACTAGCCCAAATGAAAAGTTGGTAGCCCAAAAAAGGTATGACTGAATTTAGTGAAATATGCGATTAGGGGCGTATCTACACTGGCAGAGATGGACGAGTGACACAAAATTAAATGTACAATTTAATATGTTTATATTTATAATAGTCCACGGTGATGTGATCCTCTGTTGTGAGCTCCAGCCAGGGCCGGTCACTCTTCCAATTCACAATTACTCCCCTGTTACACCTGTTCTCCTCATACCTAAAACAATAGACTGAATACTTAAAGGTACATGCCCACGCAGCAGGTTACACTGTACTACTACTTTTCATTTTCTGTCATGCCTTATATGAGCCATTTGGCTACCCACTAACGAGTTATTTTTAATTACGGCGCGTGTCAATTGGTGTTAAATCGCATTTTATATGCCGCAACCAGAAAGGGTATTTTCCAACCTCGTACTCTTTTTACCAACACGCGTCACGTGACACGGTCAATCATATCACATATTTGACATGCGCAGTGAAGTATCGGAAGTTGAGAACAAAAATCTCTGTTCGAGTCCAAATCGAAATCTCCACGCAACTCTTTCCATTTGGTGATCTGGTCGCCAATATTAACCACTCTCTCTCTCTCTCTCTGTACTGCCTGTCCCTTATTTTTTGGCCGACGCCGTTTCATACAATTTCCGTCCTGGACGTTTCGACATGTTGATATTCTTGTTTACATATTGGGAAGCCTACTGGCGCGCGTCGTATACTGCGCATACGCACCGCAAGCCGTGATGTGAAAGTCGTCGTCCCGCACATTATCAAAATAGACTGTTACCGCCGCGCATCGCTAACAGTAAATTGATAATTAATAAATGATTATATTTGTATAGCGGGCACTCGTAATTTTTAGAACTGGTGGAATAGTGACATAATTATACACTTATTTAATTCCTATAAAGAACATTTTGTGCCTACTGTGTGGGCATGTACCTTTAAGATAGAAAGTGTTATATACCCAAAGGAGATGAGAGAGCCAGGGAAAACCAGAAACCGAACACTTTGCATCAAATACATGGCACGCGTACAGCGGTGGTCTCAGAGCCTTTAAAAGCGTGAAAACACGCACTCCCAGACCAGCGGTGAACGATCCCCAAGAGAACGCAATAAACACTGCAAGAAAAGTAAAAATACAACAAAAGCCCCACAAGACACTACCCACAATTAATTAAATTACCCAACAAACACACTACACCCCACCCCCCCCCCCCCCCCCCCCACAACCCGGAATTATTCAGGGCTGGCGGGCATCTAAATTCGTACGGGAAATCCGGAAAATTCCGGACAGTTGGTCGCCCTAAGTTTCAAAATCAAAGTGAAACCAAAAGTGCGAAAACAATCGATCACTTCCTGGTTCAATCGGCATATCTCGGAAGTGTACATTGCACCCTGTGAGATTATGTCATGGAGAAAACAACCTTATGATCAACTATTCTGGCTTCGTAATTTAACGTGTTTCACTTATATAAAAAAAAATATACAACTACTTACTTGGCACATTTACCCTTCTTCTTTACTGTCTTTCGCATCATGAAATCCCACTCATTTTTGGGAGCCGGCACAGCTTCAAGGTCGATAGCCAAGTCGTCGACTTTCTCCTCGTCCGCCATTATTATCGCGACGAACAAAACCGAACGTTCCGAATGATACCTATTTTGCCCAAGTCGGTTCGTACATTTTCAAAATCGCGCTTGATAGTTTTGTCACTATTTCGTTTATTAATTCAGCGAAAGAGGATCGATTCGTAGATAATTTGATATGTAATCAGTATTGCTATGCAGCTACATGTACATTCAATGCATTTCTGCGCTTAATTAACATGCAACAAGTTGTTTTTACTGAATGCAGAGATTGGGTCCGAAAACAAATGAGGACGAAATAAGCAAGGTGCGATTTCGAACGCCGGGTAACATCCGCCATTTTCATTGGATAATTTACGCAGTCAAGAGTATGTCTACCCAATCAGCAACGTAAACACGCGTGTTTGACAAAGGTCAAGGATTTTTTTTATTAAAAATAACCCAGGATTTGTTTACAATCGTCAGAAACAGCAAATGTTTTGAGTTTGGTAAGAAAGACGAACATCTTCCAAAATATGTGTGGTCGCCCAAAAGAAAATATTTGGGCGAGTGTCAAGTACGCGGCGGGTAAAATCTGCTCGCCCAAGATGAAATTCACTCGCATTGGCGACTTGGCGAGCGCCCATATCGAGCACTGAACTTTGGTCGGACACGACCTCGTATCATAACAAAATAACGTACATGTTTAAAATTGTAATTTTCTATGCATTCTATGTATTTCTGCAGGATAACGATAATTCTCAAATGATCATATGAACTTGCCACTATACAATATTGACGTTAGAGCTTTAAACATATTATTTTATTTGTTATGATACGAGGTTGTGTCTGACCTAGGAAAACCAGCTGTAAATCAATATTCTTTGCATAATTATGTTCAAACTACATGTATGCTATTTTAGCAAGATAACAATAATTCTCAAATGAACATGTGCACTTTCTGCAAAAATATTCACATTAGCGTTAATAAAATCGCGGAATTTGTTATGATACGAGGTCGTGTCCGACCACAGTTGGTAGCCTTGTTCATATATCAGTGATTCTATATTTTATGTACATCTGGTGTCCCGGTGTAATTTACTGACAAATCACACAATTTATAAGGAAAATTAATTTTTTTTCAGTAAAGAAACTATGTATAATACCAATCAATTAAGAAAACAGTATTTACATTTCTTGTTATGTGTGTTTAGTTATTATTTTCTGTTGTTGGCATACGTATGGTGCACCAAATGGGCATGTCTCGATCACCAATCAGCACAGTTCACAAGCCCGTAAATCTTGTCCATTTGTACTTTACTATACATTGCATCTGAATTAAAATAGTTTAACATTGACATTAAACTTATTCTGCAATAAATTTGCCTTTTGTTGTCAAAAATACTGACGTTAATGTATCTCTCCCGCGAAATCGAATTATTACCGTTACGCTGAACAAAAAATGTAAAATCAGAGTAACCTCCCTTTCCTACTCTCAGCTACTAATGCAATGAACACTGTTTATGGGCGCCCGATTTATAAATAAACACGGTGGTAACACAACTTAAGTCATTGCCGAGAACGAGGCCGGTCTGTATTCGGAATTTTAAGGTTACACATTACATGCATCATTACCGTTCACGGTTTATACACATCCATATGTATGTAGGTCGACTGAAACCAAAATGGGTAGATAGACACACTTATAACGTTGCCTTTGCATATTCTACCTTCATGATGCGTTGTATACAGAGGTGAAAAATGGGAGTTTTTAAAGAAAAATCATTACCGTTACGGTCATTTCCGTTACAAAATTGTGTAGCGGTAATGACAATCGTGTAACGGCAATGATAAATTACCATACTAACCAGTCAGTTGATGCGTCAATTAGATATAAACCAGGTCCCATCAGTTGTCGGTCAGTAATGGCACATTTATTCAGACCTACAACATTTATATATCAGGATTTAATTAGTAAAAGCTCTGAAACAACAAAAAACAGACACAGCTTCAAGGAGTGTGGGTTTCTATTGGCAATGACATTAAAAGTAAACACTAACTTGAAGTTATATTGTACAGCATATTCAAAGTATAAATATGTTTATTATATATGCTGTATTAGTATTTTAAATAAATGGAAAGTCATTACCGTTACGTTTTGTCATACCGTACATAATCATTGCCGTTATGCCCATATTTTTGGAGGCTGTGCTATTAATTAAATGTAGCTTTATAACGATGTTTGGTACATGTGGTAAAACACGGCATTCTGTTACATGCCAAGCTATTTTGTTTTGCTTAACTTTACTGATTCATATTAAATACATGTTGTTGGGTTACCATAAATGAGAAATTCCATGACTTGCTACTAAATTTCTCTGTTTCACACTAATACAATTAGCTTACCATATTCTTGACACTTTTCTAAATAGATGCCCCTTCAGTTTTATGTTTTATGCCGTTGAAAAGAAAAAATGTAAATGTAAAGCTATATTTACGTCATGTAAATGTACATAACGGAAATGACATTTCTGAGACCCCTGGTCCCTTGAAGAGGAAATAAAATTAAAAATATGACGAGAACAATTGGCTATACTATTATAAATGTAACAACTGGACTGTCACCCAATGGAATAAACACAGTTTGAACAGGCTCCAGTTTTGTTTCAGCAAATCCAGTTGCTCAAAATATGGACCCCATAGCCATAAGGAGGGTTATGAAAAATTCGGACTGCACTTGACTATGAAAATTACTCAGCCATCACCAATGCAACTCACATATTGAAGTCGCAAAATTTTCCTAAGCCGTACAATCGCTCTCACTATGAACATTTTCATAAACCGGATCTCACTATTAAAATTTTCATAAACCGTAATATTCCCTCTCACTTTGAAAATTTGCATAAGCTGTACTATCTCTCTCACTATGAAAATTTTCTTAAGCCGTACTATCGCTCTCACTATGAAAATTTTCATAAACCGTCATATTCCCTCTCACTATGAAAATGTTCATAAACCGTAATATCCCTCTCGCTATGAAAATTTTCTTAAGCCGTACAATCGCTCTCACTATGAAAATTTTCATAAACCGTAACATCCCTCTCACTATTAAAATTTTCATAAACCGTAATATTCCCTCTCACTATGAAAATTTGCATAAGCTGTACAATAGCTCTCACTATGAAAATTTTCATAAAATGTAACATCCCTGTCACTATAAAAATGTTCATAAACCGTAATATTCTCCCTCACTATGAAAATTTGTGTAAGCCGTACTCTCCCTCTCACTATGAAAATTTTCTTAAGCCGCTATGAAGTCGCTATGAAAATTACTGCTTTCAGACAAATTTTAGTCGCTATGAAAATGTTCATAAAACGTACCATCGCTCCCACATATTGTAGCCACTATGAAAATGTTTCTAACATTCCCGTTTCTCAGACAAACTTTTAGTCGCTATGAAAATTTGTATAAGATTCCGTCCTCTGACAATCATTAGTAGCTATGAAAATGTTCATAAAAGTCACTATGAAAGCAAAAAGCACATACATGTAATGAGGTCAATATGAAAAGGGTCATAATATTATCGTTCTGAAACAAGCATTTGTTACAAAGAACTTGGTCATAAAATGTAGTTAGGTTTACTAATTGTTCCTATCGAAGGTTAATTGTCACAATGTTAATGTTCCAAATATATGTCAAGTTAACGCACTCTCTGAATTATACCATAACTGCGGCACGTGTATTAAACATTCTTGTCAAATATTAGTTAGTTGGTTAGTGATTGAAACAGCTATTGTAAGCAGAAATAGG